>OX442368.1:16423786-16531286 GCA_949357725.1 Hyperoplus immaculatus | reverse complement strand
GCAATCATGTTGAGTGAGATGCATTGCTGCCCCAGAGGTAGCCTATATCCATAGCATTAAAGTTATAGCCTATTAACAGCAGCAGCAGGTGTGTTGTAATACATTGGATTGTTTTTGTTTTTTTTTAAGATATTTTTGGGCATTTTTATGCTTTATTGATAGTGTAGAGACAGAGGTGAAATGGGGCAGAGAGGGGAGTGACATGCAGAGAACGACCGCGGGCGGGAAACGAACCCGGGTCTTCTGCTGGGCCTGGCCCGGTGGGGGGACGCCCTACCAACTGAGCTAAGGGCGCCCCATACATTGGATTGTTAATAGTAGTTGATAGAATTTATATAGTGCTTTATTGGAGGTCATTTTTAGACACTTTACATCATACATATATAGAAAATCATACTTATAGAAAAAGAAAACAAAATACAGACAAATTAAAGATAAGGTTTGGAGTGGAGTCCGGTGTAATTATGCTTTCTTAAAGAGGTGAGTTTTGAATTGACTTCTGAATTAGTTTATTTAGTCTAAGATGCTGATGTTTGGAGGGAGGGAGTTCCAGAGGGTTGGGTGCAGTTACATGAAATGCTTAATGTCTGAGATAAAAAATGCGTCATGTCAATTTAGACATATTTGTAACACTTTTTTTTTAATAATTCATATTTCAATTAATATAAAGTTCCTGTAAACCTATCGACAATACGTAATTTTTCTCTGAAAATAAATCGGCACTCAGAAATCCATATCGGTCGGGCCCTACTTGTGATAGTACGAAAAGCACAGGTGTTACTTTTAAACCGAGTGTGTCAGTGAGAAAGCATTCGCAATACCAGGACCCTTAAAAGAATACCTGAGGTCTAGGGGTATTTTCTCCGGTTTTACATACTTCTATAAATACCTATTTTAAATGCGCAAGAAGATAAATTATACCAAAGTGTTTTATATGGAAATGTTCAGAACACATTAGGCCTTTGTTTTCTGAGGTCTACTTATGTCCTAGACCATTGTGTATATAAATAATTGGCTTAAATACTGGAAAATTAATTGCGATTTTTGAAAAACCTGGAAATTTGTGTGAAAGAAGAACCTTTAGTCATCCTGTTGAATTGTTTTGGCTCTTGAAATTGCTTCTCCTAACCCTTAGCTTAAAAAATGCTGTGGAAATGTTCCAAAACACAGTAGGGGAGTGCACAAAACATGACTAATATGAAATTTGGTCCAGACGCTTTTTGGTAGAAATGTTGAATTTACTTTCAAAAAACATTAGGAAATTAGACTGAATGAAGACTTTGAACCACATATAATGATTCACGGGATGTATACTAATAAAAGAGGAAGCATCACAATTTTTTTTTCAAACAAACCATTAAGTAAATTTAAAAACAATAATAACAAACTACTTTCACACTATGTATGCAGTATACTCTATGCACTATTTACAAGCTAAGTGGTAGCTGGGGAGCTTCTGGGTCTTGCTTCTCGCTGTGTTTTCTAAGCCTGTAAGGGACTGACAGTATCACAAGAACATTCCCCGGAAACAGGAGGACCTCTAGTTTGAGAAGATGTTTTTATTTTATTTTTCAGCCATATCTTCAGGGAGATATTAATAAAGATACGCACGCACGCGCACGCCCCGGCGCGGCCGTAGACCTAGACGGCAAACAAACTGGTAAAACACTACAAAACCTAACAATTTCTACGCTTATAGATAATAAAACTAACTATGTGAAACTCTTAAAACCAAAGGCATTGACAATGCCTTTGCCCGAGAGACTTGTGAAGTTGAAAATTAACATGAATGGCAGAGGCAATGGTAAGGTTATATTACTGTGTGCTATAAAAAATTCAGATGGTGAATGAGTTGCATTTTTATTCTTAAAGAGTTTTTTTTTTTAAACTGTTTTAGCAATTTGAAGAGGTTATTTAAAGACACATGTTTAAGGATAATGCAAAACATCATATATAAATTATAGTTCCCATGGAAATGTTATGGCTTGGGAAGTTCCAAGGAGCTTCTTTTATGGAACAGGCTGTTTATGGGCATCTGTATCAATATTCAAATATCTTGACCTGTTTGTTTTTAGACAGTTCACGGCACTGGGGCTGAAAATCCTGTAGAATTTTCACCAACTTTCCGTCAGGAGCCCTTTGCACAAAATGTATCCTGTGCAAATTATTCAATGTATTTGGCAACTTTTAGTTGTAAGCAATGCATTTCTTCCTTCCCCTTTCCTCAGCTATGCGCCCATCATTTCCATCACATCATGCCTCTGCGAGCACCTTGTTCCTTGTATGTTTCCAATTCTTTTCCCCCCCAACATATTCTCCTTCAAATGATCTCTTTCCTATTTTTGTTTCTCTCCTTTTAACTTTCCCTTCTTCTAACTGGGTCTGCTCCTCTCCTCTCATCTAATCTCTTTCCTCTGAAAGTCCTCTCTCCCAAATTGATAATAAATTAAAGAGTGGATTGGATACACTGTGATCCTCTGTTTAATCTTTAATTTAGATCACACACACACACACACAATCACACACACACACACACACACACACACACACACACACACACACACACACACACACACACACACACACACACACACACACACACACACACACACCTCACAAGAAGGAAATGCATGTGTGCCATCAGGAAATCGATGGACAGCTGAAAATCTGTCAGTGTGTCTGTTGTAAAACTACAAAACTACTTAACTGCTCAAAATAGCAGGCAGACATTAGAAAAATGCACTCATTAGAGCACAGACCTCAACCAAAGAATTGCAGGGCTGTACGCTTATTTTTTTAGGTGGTAGCACTGGTGCTAGCAAGCAAAAAAATTCAGTAGCACAAAAATAAATTTGGTAGCACACAAAGTATGATCGAAAACTTGCATGACCCTAACCCTTGCATTTAGCTCTAATTACCTTTGAGCATGTCATCTTGGTTTTATTTGAGATGCTCAATGAATATGATATCCTAGTGTGTGCAGTAATAATTGTAGAAAAATGAATAGGGGTGCACTGATTGCAATTTAGACAAAAGAGTCTAACCTGCCAATGGCAATTTTTTTGCTGATTCAGAATTATTTCCCCCCCATAGAACTATAAAAATAATGACTATACCTAAATATTTTTATAAACATATCATTATTATATTAGGCTAATAATAACAATTTTTTTTTAGAACATTTCATTCTTTTAATGAAAACCATACTTTAAAACATTGAACATATAGCCTATTAAATAAATTAGTAAACATAGTTATACAATTTAGGCCAAGTTAAATAGGTTGTGTCAATCTTTGTTTAAATCATAGATAGTTACTGCTGTTGACTGCTTTCTTTATAGGTCCATGGTTGACTGCAGGGCTGTGAAGCGCTAACTTCCTGTTCTTACCTGCTTCAAAATAAGAGTCAACTCGCATTTGGCTAGTAACCGACTTTTATTGTGAAGGCGTACAGGAAATGTTCTGTTTGCACACGCACTAACTTGACTGCGTTAATGTAAAGAGAGCCGTCTCCTTCCTGTTTTAACCGTTGGTGAAGTTAGACGCCATAATCGCCGCACAAGCACAGATCCCGAGCACACATCTTTCACCAGCCAAAGTGGAGGGTAGACTTAATAACTTACTCGCCTAAGACTACATTCACCCGCATTTGGAGAGTGTTAATGTAGAGCCCTCTAAGCAGTATTTTTGCATAGCTCCTCTGTGTCTCAAACAGACAGCATCTGCTCATTAGCACTGGTGCGACTGGACTTGTATTCATCATCGCACGTGATCAATTTCAGTAGCAAATGCGATCAAAACTGTCGCACTGTACAGCCCTGAATTGCATCGAGTCATTTCTGTTGTTCTTAAGTGCACTGCTGTAGTGTGCAGGCTGACAATCCAGGATTTGAACTCAATCAACAGGAATTGCCAGACTTACAGTTAATGGCCGCGTTTCCCAGATTCGATCGTTCTTTGGGGCCAAAGAAGGGTCGAAAGAAGGGTTCGCCAAAGAAGGAGCGTTAAGATACGGGTGTTTCCCAGATGCCATCTTAAGTGCCTTCTTTGGAGAACGCGTAAGACGAAGCGAAAGAAGTACTTTGGTGGGAGCTGTCCACCGCGGTCGTGCTGAAACTGAATAAATCGATGCCAGGCGAATCGATCACCCACCTCTTTATCAGCGCATAAGTCACACACAGCGCCGTGGTCACCCCCACACAGGTGGAATTAGGCTACGCATGTATAATGTGTGTGTGGGGGTGTGTGAGTGCGGGGGGGTGGGGGGGGGGGGGGGGGGGTGGCAACAAGTGTATCCAAGTAGTAATCAAGCCCATTAGCGCATATATACCCCGTGGATAGGCACACACATGTGAGAGTGGAAGAAAGCGGCAGCAAAAGAAACAAGCGGGCACCGTCGTTTACCGCGGAGGAGATGGGCGTCTTAGTGGACGAGGTCTGGCAGCACCGGGCAGTTTTATTCGGGGGAACAAGGGGCAAAAAGAACATCACAGTGAAGAACCGTGTTAGGCAGGCCATAGCCGAAAAGATGTCCCCCTCCAGCCCATGTGGCCTGCGTGACTGGCGTGCTGTGAGGAAGAAGTGGCAGGAGTTCCAGAACCAAACAAAAAGGAAGAGTGCGAAGGTTTCACTAATCAATCTCCCTTCGTTGCAGGTGATGCAGACGCCCAGTAAAGACAGCGCGGAGTAACCCCTCCCCCATATGGTTTCAATAAACTACTTTGGTTTCCTTTTCAACCATGTATTGTGTGGATCATTTTGCATTGAAATGAGAGTGTCAAACCTATAGCAACAAAAAGTCCCAGGCAATTTGTAATTTAGCTAAGCGTAGGTTAATGCCGTGTGCGTATAGTGCGCCCTTTCAACAGCATTCCAGTGCCAGACTTTCAGGTAAAGCACTCGGACACTGCAGCAATACTCATAGTGTGCAGGACGTTACATGTAGCCTACATCTGCTGGTTCTGTTTATTTATTTCAGCCTTCAGGCCTGAGAGTTGATATGGGTGATGTGTGGTGGTTGTGGGTTTATGGTTTAGTGATCAGTGCTTGGTGACTGGTGGTAAAGGGGTAGGGGCTGGTGGTTGTTGGACCTCAGAAGAGGTTGATATGTTCTTAAAAACGCAGCGCAGCCAGAAGCTGCATCTCCGGGCTGAAGGAAAAATTGCATATGTGTGGAGACACCAGAGTGATCAACCGTTGGATCTCCGCACGGCCGGGGCAGTCGGTACTTTGCCTGGACGGCCCGGTCTGAAAGCACGTCCAGTGGGGAGAAGTGCCGACGCACGTATGCATTTATGTAAACCGTCTGGCTTCGCGCACGGCGAGGCTGTTGTATTGCAGCCATGGTTTCTCACACGCGCGGACTTTGGCAACGCCTTTATAGCAGGTGGAGCCGCTCTGGATGAGGTTCAGCTGAGTTCAATTAAATCTGTTTCCTTGATATCTGTCAAATGCCACAGGGTTGTGGATATTTTTTTATGTGTAGTACTATAAACTCACATGTGTGTGGAAAACGTAAACGTGTAATTCATTAAAACATTTTTTTCTCTACTATTAGTTTATGTTTATTGCGCCAGGTCCGCATTGAACATTGTTTTATTATTTCGAAAAGTGGAGGAAATAAATTTCCCTGACGCGGCATGATCACTGATGATTTGGTCGCTAAGAAGGTTGAAAGAGTGGGTCAGCGCCGTCGTACAGTTCCATCTTAGTGAAAGTACTACTTTCGCTAAGAACGAATCTGGGAAACGCATTCTTCTTTCACAGCGTTCTTAAGAGCGCTCCAAAGAAGTACTTAGCCCAAAGAGGCTCTTAACGAATCTGGGAAACGCGGCCAATGTCATTTATTTTCATTATTTTTATGCTCAATAAAATGGTAGCTTATCTGCGGTCCAGAGTTTTCTACTACCCGTACTGAGCTATTATGAAAAATAAGTTTATGTAATAATCTCTCTTTCTGAGAGCAAACAAGTCTAACAAAGGAACACATAAACAAGAAAGCATTGGAACATGATATGTTTGTAGCCAAAATTATAGACTCAATGAGCTGCTTGGGTGGCTGATCACTGTATAGTTTTATTAAAATCCTGGCTACTGTATCTGTAACATGACATTACAGCTGCCATAACAACTCTTGCCGTAGGCGCAGCACAGTCTAAAAAAGCAAAGTGTCATGCAGATAAGGGAGAGGAGAGGACAATAAGGGGATAACAAAGAGGAAAGAGGGGGAATAAATGAAAGAGTGAAACTGAGATAGGGAAGAACTAATCCCTTCTTTCTTGCTCTGTTTATCCCCACTCTCCTTCATTGTATATCCTCAGCCTATCTCTCCAACCCTTCCTCCTTCTCCCACTTCTCTCACCCTCCTTTTGTCTGAGGTTAAATGACCCAACTCGGTAGAAGAAAATCATCCAGAGGGAATAGATAACGTTTTAGTACATCCTTTTCATCTTTCTCTCTCTCTCTCACACACGCCAAACAAACACACACAGGCACACACACGCACACACACACATGCACACACACACACTCCGTCTATCTATGCCTCTCTCATCTCGATCAGTCTCTCCAGTCCCTCCCTGCCTGCCTGTGAATTAATATGCAGCAGACTTTAATTTTAAAGGTGACTAATAGAAGAGACTTCAATTGTAAGCCAACCTTCCACATCCGAGACGTATTAATGTTTGTGAATATTACATTACACTTGTAAGTTAAACTCTTTTTCCTTCACCTCTCCTCCTCTTCACAGAGATTGTAACTTCTGCCCGTGCCTCAGCAAGGTGCTTGTGCCAGACAAATATTTGAACGGATGCGAAATCCTTGTAGGAACTGCTTGTTTTTGGGCAGCGGTACAAGACTGAGGTTGTACTGCTGGACTGTTGGATCAGCTCCCAGGAGTGAGTCAGTGTGTGCATAGTTCATTGCCTCCTCTCTCTCTCCAATGGAAAACCACACTCAGTCATGCATCACTCTGTTCTCCTGCTACTACTCCCCTCACGGGTGACTCAAGAAAGCCAAATAACCCCCCTAGTGACTAAATAAAACCTAACAAGACAAACATCTGGAGCAACACCAGAACCTGCTGTGAGGCTGTAAATACCTTTATATATAAAGAAACTTGAACTGACGGATGGACGAAGAATGAAATCTCACAACTGCACACTTCTGAGATTCTTACCACTAGTGGGGCAACAACGACATCAATGTCTGGCCTATCTGTCACTTGTTAATCATATTTTCCCTTATGAGTGTTTGTTTTGTCGCCCGTTCAACAAGCTAAGGTCTAGGACAAGACTTGTTTTCATGTTTGTAAGTCAGATCAGGACACTTTAATAGGGAAGCAAGTGCCTGGGAAACCGAAACCAAACAATAGAAACCATAAAATATTTTCTTTTTCCTTTTTGGCTTGGTGATTTGTTTACAAAGGTGAACACAGGTCAAGTTATTAAGAGCGCAGATGGTCCGCTGTAGCGGACATAAAAATGGCTGTTTAATTTCAGTTGGACTTTCATAAATACTTAATGTTGACATGTGGATGTTCAGCATGTCAGATCATGTTTCATCAATTTCTGAACAGAACATTTAAGTGGCAGGGATTAAGAGCAAGGTCGAAATTTGTCAACCAACAGAAGCTTAATCATCTTCAATTCAATATTGGATTGACAGAATTGTTGCATCAGTGTGATGAGGTCAGGTATTTAATCCATTGAATTATCCAGAAGTATACATTCCCATCTGGTTATTTAATATATAAATGGTTCCGCAATTGAAATGTATGTATCAATAACATGATTAAAACAATCCTTAATCCTTGGTGGCATATTTTTATCTATATATTGATCTTTTCCTCTATAGAGAAAGAGTTGTATCTGTGTTTTTCTAATAAAGATCTAATTAAATACACTTAAAATGGATAACCAGAGCTTTTGCTGGATACTGGATATACTGCAGACAAACTGTAAGTGTTGATGAAACGTTGTTTCTAATATCAGTACATGTTGATCCATATCCTGACAGTTATATGGTGTACTTCAATATTTCCCATTTCAAACTGGAATATTATATTTGTGTATCTCCCCCATGACTGTAATTGATCACAGGGATTACAGCAGAAGATATTAAAGGTTAAAAACTCTGTTACGAAATTGTACCTTCTCATCTGCTGTGTGTGTCTGTGCGCAGTGTGTTTAAATACCTTGAGGGGTAAACACGTACACACACACACGCATAGTTGACTGGCTGATTAGGACCCTTGCTGTGTACACATTTGCGTGTTTAAAACAGATGAAGGATGCTACAGGCCAGTGGCCACTCTTATGTAACAACTCTGTCAGCCCTGATGCTAAATTGTCGCCATAGCAACAGAATGAGCTGCTGCAAAGCTTTTCTCTCTCCTCTTCGAGTGTGTCGGCCTCCACGAGCCTTTTTTCTCTTCCATGCTTTTTATCTTCTGTCCTCTAATTTGTTCCTCCTTCTCTCTTAGTTTAAATTCAGTATAAACGGGCTATGCGGAAATTAAATATGAAAGTATTATGTCCTTTTCCTTCCCGCCTTCCGGCTGCTTTCTCTCTCCTCACCCATCCCTCCCTCATGTCTCATCCATCAGGTCTCTTTTATCACATCTCTCTCTCTCTCTCACACTCACTGGCTCCCTCTCTCACATCCGCCCACCAAGTCTCTCTCTCTGTCTGTCTGTCTGGCCCTCTCTCTCTCTCCATACTTCTCATCCGTCTTGTCTACGTCAATCCATCTCCCTTTGAACGACAGCTTGATTAAGATATTAATTATTCCTAACAGTTTCTGCCTCTTGTCCTCTCCCCCCACCCCTCTTTGTCCCTGTCAATCCCTCTCTCTCTCTCAATCTCCCAGACTGACAATGTGATACATTTAATTAACAGCGGATAAATTGCCAAATGCTTTTCTGCCTCATTTCTGTTCTCTCTTTCTATCCTCTCCCTCTATCTCACACGTCCACCCACCATCCTTTCTTATCTTTTTTTCACACTATTAGTCTCTTAGCAGCTGTAATCTCCCTACACACACTTTCTCATTCTCTTCTCTTCTTTGCCATTAGCAATAGATAAATCATGGACAGGCTGAAATATGAGATTGCTATGCTTTGCATTCTTCTTTCCCTCACCCTCATTGCTTGAAAACTAATTTCTCACTAACTGCAGGCAAATTATAATTGAATCATATGAATGGCTGTATCAACAAAGATTACTTAATAATATGAAAAGCTCAATTTTTGACTTGTGAAAGAAACCAGCTTGCGTCAATTTAATACAGTAAAGAGGTATTTCATAAGCTACGTGGTCTCTATCAGGAACCAGATGGGGTTTGCGACAACACAAGCAAAACGACCCGACGATAATGTCTTGTTTTTCACAGTGAGTTACCTAATTACCGTAGAGATCAACGGATATGTCGGAAAGAGTATATCTCAGTCTAGTACTGGAACAAATACACTTTCTTTCATGTAGTTTGATGGCTAGACAACAAGAGAACAAAAATGTTACTTCAGAGGCACATGTAACCTACACTGGAGCTTATGTTCACTTCCTCAAAATCTCACAGTTAAGTGGTTCAACTGAGATACCACATGGAGACAACAAGAATTGTGATTGATTGCTGTGGGCAGCTGGACTGCTGATGGTGAAGGCTACATTGATCAATAATGTAATGAAAAAAAAACATACTAAAAAAACTTGACAAATCTAGGCGCTTCATCATGATGCAAACAGACAGACATACCATGGGACAGGTTAAAAATGTTTTTTTCATTGTAGACTATTTCGTCAAATCACCTCACCCTGTAGGGGCAGCTAATGGAATTGTGAGTTAGGCACAATGCATAACAATTAATTACTCAACATATGTAATGTGAAATTCTGCAGCGTTTGTACAACAGGTGACAACTCATGCTGAACAATGAATCAAATCTACGCCTGAGGCTTTTACAGAGACCACCATAATCCACCTTAAACCCCTGAGGCATGTACTGACAGCAGCTATACTGTTGGTATTTGGAGTGACTGGGCCTCTCCCCTATCCCGTCACCATCGTTTTCCTTTGTGTGTGCATCAATACACATCGATATCTGAGTGAATTCCCACACCAGCAGTGAAAATGTCACACGCTTACATAAAGCTGGAGGCACCAAACTCATTGATAAAGCCCTGGTAACTATGGCAATGAGCATAATCGGAGACCCCCAATGTAACTTATGCTAAAAAAGGCCAAGAAGTTGCTATGACAACTAGTAGGAAAACAAGAGAGAAAGTTGCACACACACACACACACAATAGAAATAAAGTGCAATCAACATTTTTCTACTTCTAGTCCCCTTTCTATCATCAGTATTCCACAAGCATGTTTATCCCCCCACACACCACACACACACAAACGCAGTGTGAGACTGCAGCGACAGCCTAACAGGAGCTTGTTAAAGCAGATTCACATGAATGTTAATAGGGAATAATCTTGGAACATTTTGTCCTGCTGTGAAAGAACCTGCTCCATCCTGTCATCTCACAAAGCGGGTTGTTTATTTCCTGGAAACTCTCTCTTTTGATTTATGTTCCTCTCCATCACTACATCTCTAACATTCTCTATATGGTTGACGTTCTCTACTGAGAATAAATGCCCGGCAACATGTGACTTAACTTGTGCTCTCTGTAACGTCTGTGCTTCACCAATCTGTTTCTGTACGGATGTATCATACATAGAGCATCCAGGAGGCCCGTCTTTTTACTGCAGCTCGTCTGGCTGTGCCCAAACACCCGTCAGCACACTGCCATCTGTGTGTGCTATTTACAAGATAAAGAAGTGAGAGGAGTGTCTTCAATAAGGGGCTGCCATAGAGCCAGGCATTATGTGTTCAGATCATTCATTGCAACCCACTTACTGAAGTAATCCAACGACACCAGTATTAACTGCACAAGCATGAATCCTAGTACGTCATAAACACGACTAAAGAGAAATAATATGAAAATTTGCTACAAAAAAACATATTCCAGGCAAAGGCCAGAATCCAAGAGTCTCCTCTTATGAAAACAGATGATATTCAGTTAGGATGTGAGAGAAGATATGAGGTATGATGAGGTATATTTTATAATCTGGAAGTTGGATGTAATTTGATTGATTCAGTCTCAAATAAATAGGTGTATAGGTATACTGTATATAATAGGAATATGGATGAGTGCAATTACAATTGGACACTCCTAGCTGTTTTTCTAGTGCATGTATTTAACTGAGTGTATACATAGAGGTGAAGAAGAATTATAGTCAGATAAACACGGACAAATGAATTGCTAGATGAAAAAAGGCTAGCAACTAACGATTAGCCATTATTGACACAAAAAACACTTTTAAACTGTTGTTTCAAACATTTAATTTTCAACAACATTTAACAGAGGAAAACAGCGCATCTTTACAATTGAGAGCCCAGCAAATGTTTTGCAATTTTGCTTAAAACATTGTAAAATGATTAATTGATTATCAAGATAGTTGCTTGTTACCGTCTTAGCTGAATAACTAAATAGATATAGAAGAAATTCATGGAAAAACAGTAAGACCAAAGCATAATTTCTGACTGTTTTATTACTGCCTCATAATGAATAAATAATTTATTTTGAATAGGGATACTAAATTACACTAAGTACACTACTGGAACACTAGCCAGGGGAATAAAAAAACACAGCTAAGCTACAAAACATGGAAGTTATTTGCAATTAAAAGCTTGAATCCATAACTTCCCCTGCCACCTTTTTGTTCCACTCTGCAAGTAAATGGTAATGGTCGGCAGCTGGAATCTGCAAAAGGAAAATGTCACATTTCTAATCTGTGTGAAAAACGCATGACTATCTTACTGTTCAGTCAAAGAATAAAAGAGCCTGTAACTGATTTATTTCTTCCTGCTGAGCTTCAACACTGTGATCTGCTCCATGAAAAATCGACAATCTATTACACAAGAGCAACGTTTTTAGTAGGTACAGATAGCACCGAGTATCAATCCAAGTGGGAATTCCTTGTACCTGATGAATAGCAAGTAACCTTGAAAGAACAAATTTTTGAAAAGAGAGAACAGTGTTGCAAATCCTGTGAGACATTTATCACATGATTAAACAGCATCTAACACATTAAACACATTAAAAAGCAGATTCTGTTTTTCTATTATTCGAATCTGTGCTCTAATTTGCGTGTTTATGTTTTGAATCGACATATCTCTATACAATTTCAAAACACACAAACAATTCACTAACACAACCAAGGTCAAGAATGACACAAAATGTTCCACATTTCTCTTCACTTGTAAGACAAGAGTATAGCCTTTATTTCTGTTCCCTACCAATTAGACAGCCTTGACACCACAAAGGAGAGAGAGAGAGAGAGAGAGCGAGAGAGAGAGAGAGAGAGAGAGAGAGAGAATTGGGTTTCATATCACTGTACAATCAATGAAACACCGGATCTGTTCCCACAGTACTGACGACACTCAGACAACCACCCACACACAACTACACTTTTCAAAGTGAATGATTCCTCATAGCCGTATCAACAATACAACAGAAGGGAAAACCCTGTATGATGCATGATGGGATAAAACCTGAGAAATGACCCAAAGAGTTGAGGTCAACAAGATATGCACAATATTACCCACAATCCCTTTCCCTAACACAACCCTGATGCAACCGCTTCCTGTCGGCTCAAGTCATTCATTTTGTTTTACAAAAGTTTAGCAGTAAATAACTGATACAAGTGTGGTCCTCCTGGGTCATGCCGGTGCACATTTAATGACATTCTTACGAATATCCATGAGTGCTTTGGCAGCAATGCTGAGCTTGAGAAAATGAGAAATAATGAGAGAAAAAGCAAACTGAGTGAAGCACTCGTTAGCCAAGACCGAAACAGACTAGAGGAATTCCTCCTGCTGCATCAGGGGAGAAGTCTTATCTGATCTGGAGGAAACCTTTAGTCAGAGATATGGCTAATTCTAAACTAACTACCTGTCTACTTCCTCTTTTCATAAGAGCAACTTAAATGTTACATCAGACATGTACAATAATTAATTAACAGTTGCACTGTTTTCCTCATTACTTTGTTTCTCTGTTTTTCTTTACTTGACTTCCTTGCTCTACTGATTCGATTGAACATTGGAATACTAGACAACTAAATAAATTCAATAAATCTCATCAAACAATCACATTAAAACCCCAACAGACTTTGGATGTGCTACAACAACTTCAAAGACACCTTTGTCTTTCTCTCATAAGCCTCCACACACTGATCAATAAAAGAGCACACACCCAAACACACACACTATAAAAAAACGAACCACAATTAATTATTTATTTGACCATAAAGTGGAATCAAACTGAACTTGTATATTGACAATCACACACACACCCAGATTTTTGTTTGAATCCTCCAGAAATAGCTCCAACCAGCCAATCAGAAAACAAGCACTTAGACACATTAACACGTCTTTCTCCAAAAATAGGCCTTCTATCTCCTGATCAATCAGAGAAACAACAAGGCTAATCAATTATATCGATGTTGATGACACTAATTAGCCAGCATTTCTCACCAGCCATGTTCGAATTACGCTTGTGATTTTGTCACCCAAATCCGGTTTTCACTCCCGGGGCCTATCCGAAAAGTCCAATCTCCTAACCTATAAACCTCCTTTCCTATGCCTTAACCCCTAAACGTCATCGGGGTTAAGGAGAGATGAAAGGTGCTTCCTATCGAACATAGGAAAGGACAGCGCTGTTTCAAATGAATTCGACTCCACGGTTGCGTTCCGAATCGCATACTCTTTCTTTTTTCTATTCTACATACTACATCTGACGATAAAAAGAATATAGTTAGGATGCAGTAGGCATACTATTGGGACGTACTTTTCTCTCTTATTTCATCATAACATTGCGCCTTGATCTTGCCTCTTGCTTTTATATCCGTCGCATCCCCGTTTGTTTTCATAACATGGACCTATAGGCTTCGTCGATGTTACGTCACTTCACTTGCTGACGTGAGTCGCGTGAAACTACACTATTCTCCGAAAATTGACTACAACAAGCGCTCGTTTGATCCATGCGTTCTTTTCATATTGATTTTAATCAGGTTGTCGCCAACAGAGTGAGAATCACTCCCATATATCCCAATTCACATGTGGAATAAAAAGAGGCTACACTTAGCCTATGTTGATGTTGAAATGAACTGCCCCCAGTAACTTCATTAAATGTGAAGTTGGTATTTTATTTTCTAATGGTGTAAATGATGTGCTACGAAAATAACTAAATTATGATGTTGGTCTTTTATGAGTTCTTTATTATCTTAATGGGGGGGGGGTATTTTGTTTTAGCTGAGTTAAATCTTCCTCTCTTCTCTTCTCCTCTCCTCTCTTCTGTTTTGCCTCTCGTTCGTATTCGTGTAGAGTCGGTAAACTCCGGCGGTGGCTTGTTGCTTTAAATCTTGCCGCCGTAAAGGATTATGGGATACCACTATCTCCTTTCCTTTAGCATAGGTTGGTCAGGAGTAACCTATGCTAAAGGAGGGTTAAAGGATGAATCGAGGCTCCTTTCCTATGCCTTTCCTAAGCATTTTGGGAATTCGGATCACCTATCCGCCGAGTACTTCCGGTTCATCTCGATAGGAAAGGAAATTTCCTATGCAAAAAAAAGTTTTCGGATAGGCCCCCAGTCTCCCACATATATAAATCAACAAGTCTCCAGGGGGACATAAGACTGTTGATGTAATGTCAGACTGTTCGCTTGTTAAGATACACTCGAATAAAGTACAGGTGAAAACAAGCTTGCTTGGACAGTAGAGTGTCAGTATTGTGAGTCTTGATCTCGAAATTCAATAGTTTTTTACACTCAGTTTCTCTGAAACTGAGAAGCCTAATACCTTATTACTAACTTTAATATGAAGCTTTAAATGAAGTTACTGTTTGCAAATGAAAAATAAAGTAATGGACAATGCAAAGATGCAAAAAAAGAAGGAATAAGCTTTGTAAAATAGCAGCTGAAATTTACATCAGTGTTAACTTAGGTTAAAGAAAATGCACATATCAGTATTTTTTAAAACAATGGATCAATTGTACTATGTGAAATATGAAACCGGTCGTTCAACTCACAGAGAATTATGACCAGATTATGCAACTCCCCACCGCTCCGTGGAGACTTAAAGCCAGCACAGTCTTTAGCTCAATGTTTTTGTTTACTGGGCAGCAAATGAACTGTTTTTCTTTACTCTCAATGCTCTGTATTTAACAAACTAAAAAAGCTCTGTAACTCACTGTAAACTACCTTCCCAGCACCAAACAGTGTACAGACAAAGTAAGCAACTACAGTAGTTGGTGAACATAGTGTAGCATTTAGCAGCTGTTGAGCCACATATTTCCCTTTGGAGTTTGTAGAGACACAACAGCAAAATGAAAGTAATGTTGTGCAGTGTCGGTTTGATGAGTGTTTGTCAAACTTAATACAAAGACATGTGTCCTTCCAACGCTACAATTTGGATTCAGGATTTACAATTAAACTGCCTGTTGTGTCTCCTTAGTTCGTAGTAAAAATATATTCAAAATTGATGCTGTCAGTTCTGTTTTAAAGTAATCAATTAATGGTGCCACAGATCAAAAAGGTATAGGTGTCTGTTGGTGAAGATAAACGGACATAGAGAGGATAGGGAAAATAGACATAAGAAAAGAGTGAGATAAGAGAAATCCTGTTTTCAATCAGAGGAAGCAGCTGAAACAAAAAACATGTGACTCAGACTGTGTGAGAGAGTTTTGAAATCAACTTTATTAGGCAGTGTTTCAACTGTACGCAGTGTACAAGTTATTGCCTAAAAAGTCCTTTTGAGAGAGACAGAGAGAGAGAAAAAAGTGAGTTGTTTGTGAAAAAGTGTGCACAATGGTCTAAGGTCTAATTATCAAAACATTGGTGGGGGCCACTTTGCAGACACACACACACACACACACACACACAGGCCAGTAAAGCTAATCTTCTTAGCAATCACAGGGTTCGACTGTTGGAACAGTACAAAGTGCACACAGTCGACAACAACAGAGGAGGTATATTCTACCAATGAGAGAGAGACAGAGAGAAATAGAAAGATAAAACAGACAGAAAGGCCTAAAAGAAGAGACGAGAGAACCACAACATTTAACTGTGGACTGAGACCACAATCTATTCTCCCCGAAAAACTTTTTTGTGGATTATTTCACAGAGCTCTGCAGTGAAACCTGCTGTGACAAACTGACTGACTTTTTAAATCCAACTTTTAAGTCTTTGAAGATATGTCACTGCCATTGTCAAAATGTCCTGGCTCCTGAAGAAAACTTCACATTAGTAAGGTGTCGGACAACTGTCTACTATACTATACTATGTATTAGCCAACTGATACTTGGCAGCCACCTGCAAATCAGTTCCACCTACATTCATTCAAAACCTGCCATTTTGGAGTGAACCTAAAACTGTAAGTAGATCCTTTGAAATAGTAACTGCTTGGCTCTCGACTTTGTTTCCCGTAAATGTAGGTAGCTGTTTAGGTAAATGTTTTCTTCGCGTGATTTACTCTTTAAGCTTCAAGAAATGTATTAGAGTCCACATATTAGGAATTAGGATATACTGTATGCTTTACTTTGAAATATACACTCACCGGCCACTTTATTAGGTACAGCGGTTCAATTTCTTGTTAACACATACAGTATCTCACAAAAGTGAGATACTGTATGTGAGTACACCCCTCACATTTCTTCAAATTATATCTTTTCATGGGGCAACACTGAAGACAAAAGTGAGTACACCCCTAAGTAAAACGTCCAAATTGGGCCGAAAGTGTTAATATTTTGTGCGGCATGGAGTTCACCAGAGCTTCACAGGTTGCCACTGGAATCCTTTTCCACTCATTCATGACGACATCAAGGAGCTAGTGGATATTAGAGACCTTATGCTCCTCCACCTTAGGTTTGAGGATGCCCGAAAGATGCTCAATAGGGTTTAGGTCTGGAGACATGCTTGGCCAGTCCATAACCTTTACCCTCAGCTTCTTTAGCGAGGCAGTGGTCGTTTGGAGGTGTGTTTGGGGTCGTTATCATGTTGCAATACTGCCCTGCGGCCCGGTTTACGAAGGGAGGGGATCATGCTCTGCTTCAGTATGGGACAGTACATGTTGGCATTCAGTGAACTGTAGTTCCCCAGTGCTGGCAGCACTTATTTAGCCCCAGACCGTGACACTCCAACCACCATGCTTGACTATAGGCAAGACACTTTTCTTTGTACTCCTCACCTGGTTGCCGCCCCATACACTTGACACCATCTGAACCAAATAAGTTTATCTCGGTCTCATCAGACCACAGGACATGGTTGCAGTAATCCATGTCCATAGTCTGCTTGTCTTCAGCAAACTGTTTGCAGGCTTTCTTTTGCATCATCTTTATAAGAGGCTTCCTTCTGGGACGACAGCCATGCAGACCAGTATGATGCAGAGTGCGGCGTATGGTCTGAGCACTGATAGGCTGACCCCCCACCCCTTCAAGACCTGCAGCAATGCTGGCAGTATTCATAGGTCTATTTTCCAAAGCCAACCTCTGGATATGACCCTGAGCAAGTGCACTCAACTTTCGTAAACTGGGCTACAGGGCAGTATTGCGACATGATAACGACCCCAAACACACCTCCAAGATGACCACTGCCTTTCTACAGAAGCTGAGGGTAAAGGTGATGGCCTGGCCAAGCATGTCTCCAGACCTAAACCCTATTGAGCATCTTTGGGGCATCCTCAAACGGAAGGTGGAGGAGCATCAGGTCTCTAATATCCACCAGCTCCGTGATGTCGTCATGAATGAGTGGAAGAAGATTCCAGTGGCAACCTGTGAAGCTCTGGTGAACTCCATGCCCAAGAGGGTTAAGGCAGTGATGGAAAATAATGGTGGCCTCACAAAATATTGACACTTTGGGTGCAATTTGGACATTTTCACTTAGGGGTGTACTCACTTTTGTTGCCAGCACTTTAGACATTAATGGCTGTGTGTCAAGTTAATTTGAGGGAACAGTAAATGCACACTGTTGTACAAGCTGTTCACTGACTACTTTACATTTTATCAAAGTGTCATTTCTTTAGTGTTGTCCCATGAAGAGATATAATGAAATATTTGAAGAAATCTGAGGGGTGTACCCACTTTTGTGAGATACTGTATAACTTATCAGCCACTCACATGGCAGAAACTCAATGCATTTAGGCATGTAGACCTAGACGGGACAACTTATTGAAGTTGAGCAACAGAATGGGGAAGAAAGGGGGTTTAGGTGACTTGGAACATATCAATGTTGAGGGTGCTAGACGATCTGGTCTGAGTATTTCAGAAACTGCTGATCTACTGGGATTTTCAGTCCAAACCATCTCTAGGGTTTACAGAGAATAGCCCGAAAAAATAAAATAAAAAAAAACCCAGTGAGCGGCATTTGTGTGGACGTAAAATGCCTTGTTGAAGTCAGAGGTCAGTGGAGGATGGGCACACTGGTTTGAAATGATAAAAAGGCAACAGTAACTCAAATAATCACTTGTTACAACCAGGGTATGCAGAATACCATCTCTGAACGCAAAACATGACCAACCTTGAAGCAGATGGGCTACAGCAGCAGAAGACCCCACCGGGTGCCACTCCTGTCAGCTAAAAACAGGAAATGGAGGCTACAATTCTCAAAGGATCACCAATATTGGACAATAGGAGATTGAAAAATCATGCCTGGTCTGATGAGTCTCGATTTCAGTTGCGACATTCAGATGGCAGGTTCAGAATTTGGCGTAAACAACATGAAAGTATGGATCCATCCTGCTGTGCACCATCAACCATGCCACGTTCAAAGTCACTTTAACCCCCTTTCTTCACCATTCTGATGCTCGGTTTGACTTCAGTACATTGTCTTGACCTCGTCTAAATGCCTAAATGCATTAAATTGCTGCCATGTGATTGGCTGATTAGCCTTTTGTTTTTATAAGCCATTGAACAGGTGTACCTAATAAAGTGGCCGGTGAGTGTACATGCATATATTTTTTTATATATAAAACAACTGTCACATGTAAAATAGAAGGATACAACTTTGAATGAATGTTTATGGTGTCATATTTTCCTATGTCCTCTCCAGCAGTATGGAGGTGCTGAGTGGCCCCTGGGCTGATCTGGCTCTGTTCCTTAGATACATCACACAGACGGACAGAGTGACAGACAGCCTTCTTCCTCTGTGGCTGTTCGGCCTGCTGCTGTTCCTGTCTGTCTGTCTGCTGCTGCTGCAACTCATTATCTACCTCAGCTGGAAACTCAGACAAGGTTAGCAATGTCATTTCAAAACATACACTTCTAGCTGTACTGTAAGGATCCCTGCATTTCTAGATTTATGTCGCAAATAGATGTAGCTACCACTGCACAGCCCTTTGCCTAAGTCAATGACATACTCCTCACTTAAAACCAACATCCACAGCAAAAATAAACATGAAGGGCACACTGCAAACACCCAGAGATGAACTGTGTCTTCACATTTTTTGAAAAATACCTTGCAACTTGTCAACATATCTAGGGGCCCCTGAAGCTAAAGCTACACTCTAAATAATGAAAAACATCTGCTGTAGGCCACAAGAAAAAAAGGGATATTTTTAAAAGTGAAACTACATTTGAAGAGGCTTATCACTGAGGTGATGTAGTTATACTGGCCTGGTTTGTGTGTATGTGCTCATGTGATATGTGTGAGATTGATTGTGTCAAAGAGGGGAACTGCTCTGCTGTCTTTCATCTGTGTTTGTATGCTTTGATAAGGAGTGTTGTTCTGATTAGTCAACCTTAAACCTTTGTGTGCTTTGCTTTGACATAAAACACATCCAGCACTGATCACGGGTCCTACTTTCAACTTCTGCTCCCACCCTTAGTTCTTGAAAATGAATTACAGCCTTTGAGCCTTATACAATTCAGCTTGCTTCTTGTCACATTAAACGTCATAAATCCACATTTAAATAATAACCAAAAAAGCAGACAGTGTATCTATCCCTACACTCGACTATCTTTAAGGTTGTCGGATAATGCCAGGAGTGCAAGATAGGGGTTCCATAGATGGTAGAAGAATGCCATAGAGGCACAGATTGAAGACGCTGTTGTGGACAGCTTGTAGCTGTATGAGTACAGTATGAGCCGATGCTGATCTGTCACAATGTAGTCGTGTTTGAGTAACAATGACAAATAGTACATCTAGATGAAGATAAGGCTTTTTTTATTTTTTATTTAAAAATAGTTGTAGAAATCAATGAGATTGAGTATATAACTGCAGGAAAACTAGAAAGTAAATGTATGTGTGCGCACACACGTGTGTGTGTGTGTGTGTGTGTGTGAGTCAATGTGTTTGAGCATCATCTGCAGTTTATTCTGAGTCCAATTAAAATCAATTATGACTAATCTCACACCTGCAGTTTTAGCGTTTGTTACTGTAGTTAAAATTAGAGAAAATTACAGTCTATTTAGCGGTTCAGGATTTTACTGCCTTGGTTTGAAATCGTTCTGCATATGTCCTTCAGTGATCTAACCAGTACAATTGAACACAAATGTAAATGTTTCATTTGTGACCACAGTAAGAGACTGCTGCTCTAATAATTACTCACTCAGTAATGTGGTGATACCGTTGGTTGGCCTTTTCCTAGTGGGTCTCTGTTGTTATGGGACATCCAACCTTGACCAAACAACAGGAGCTAAAACAAGACTTTCTTTAACGTTTCTAATAAAACATGCCTTTTCCAGCAAAATAAATAAATAACATAGGTAAAAACAATGGGCTGGGAACTGAACATTGTTATATTTGATAATGTTTGGAGCTACTTTGAGCTAGTGGTAAATCACATAATTTTTTTTAGCAAAGTCTAATTGCAATGCAGTAGGCTAATCCTAGTAGGCCTATGTCTAGGCCTACAGTTGCTAGTAAGCTAGCTCAAGCATCTAATGGCAACTTTCAAAGGGAAAAAATATTAAATTGTTAAATGTGTTTTATTGACCAAATACCAACATCACATATTCAAACAAGAAAACTATAGGCCTACTGAAGACATTTTATTAGCTTACCTGTAGACCACCTGTAAACATCACGCGGGAAAATGTCGAGTCAAGTGAAGGCACTCAATGCGCATGCGCAGACAGTACGGTCTCTTTTACTTTAAAGGGCTTTCTCGGGTGAGAACTTAAAAACTCAAGTATTAGCTTTGAAGACGTAAAAAGTTACTGATTCTTTGTTATGGAAATTACCACCGTAATCGTATTCGTGATCAGTCATTTAAAAAAAAAATAAGCCTAAATTAATAAGTTTAATTGAAATGTATCATGAACAACTGCCAAATCACACTGGAAAGGCTAACTAAGAGTTAAAAGGCTACATTCTAGTTGCCTGTGTCCCCAAATCCAGGCTAGCAAAACGACCGACCAACACACACACACACACGGCTACTTTAACAAAAAAGCCTATCCATGCAGCCTTGTTTGTAGACTGTCATTTAGTTCATTCCGTGTTTTAAACAGTGTTCTTGATTCTTTTTCTTTCCTTCATCCACAGCTGAGGCTGATCTGTCGGAGTTTCCACAAGAAAGAAGCGCCATCTACAGGCAGATATACAGATGCACACACCGAAAGAGGAGGAGGAGTGTGGGGTAACAGCATTCAAAGGCAGGAAACACTTCCGACCACCTCAAATGAAATGAACACTTTCCCAGGTGTCCTGCCGAGAGCAATGTGACCAATGGAGACAGCTTACCTCAGACAAAATGAAGATGCCTTAAGAAGAGGAATGTTACTTAGAAGCCTGTGCAGAAACTCAATTAAATTATGTGTTGTTTTGCCGGAAATATAGGCTGCATATTTTAAAACACATGGGGACATTCTGGAAGTTATGAATATAAAAAGATATCTACAGCTGCATTGTTTTTACCTTTATTTTTTACTGAAATTATTGTTCTCCAAATTGGGTAGCAATAGTGGACATACGTTTCATTATTAGTCTGCCTTGCCAGAAAGTACCAGACTGAAACTTGATCAATGACTGAATCAATGAATGAATGTTAAGAACACCAGATGTCAGAGTATAACAATCCTTTATTTAAACAGTGTTACACGGGGGAGGAGTGGCTGTGTGTGGGGAGACACAAAACAATTAAGCTGCTAGATAGAAAACACTCTACCAGTGATCATTGGTTGGCAACGAGGCAGCTGTTTGGTTTTCCAAAATGTGTTCCTTCACAAAAGTTCTGTCGAAAGTTGGTTTTAATTAAAAATACAAAATTGTGCTGGTGTTATTTAACCTTATGTCACCTGTCGAAGCTGTGATACAAAGCCTGAGATATGACTGAAGAACGTAGTCATAATTATCATTCGCCTTTTCAAAAAATCTACTTCATCAGAAGAGGATGTTGTTTGTATGAGTTGGATGTAATCTAATGGCAGTATAATATTGGCTGTTAGCTGTGTAACATTGCCCTCCCATCATCTCCTTGAGTCCCTGAAAATCAGCTGGCGTTGAATCATCCTCAGTTGCTCGGGGTGACATAATTGAGTTGTCTTGGTAACTGAAACCCTTCCATAGTCCCAACTTTGTGTGTGCAGCTTCTGGTTTTGTTTTTTCAATAAAAAGCTACTGATTGCAAGACATCATTTGTGATAAAAGTTTTTTGTTTTGTTTTTAACAACCTTGAATAAAATTCACATGACATTTTGGAAAACCAGACCTTGCAGCCCCAAAGCTCCTGTGATTGGTTAAAACAGAGCACAGAAACCCCTCGCAGCCCTCCGAAAAAGAGGTCAAACCAGGGGCTGAAAGCACAAAAAGCAAATTGTGGCAGAAAATTAGATTTGTAGTGGTGTTCCTTCAATGTCAAACACACTGATGATATCAAAAAAAACATCCAAGAGGGCAATAAATCCCACCTCACAACGACTACATCGGTTTCACAGAGAAAATACAACAAACCTACAATGAGCTGTTGCGACACAACCAATGAATTTTTTTTTTTAGTTTTTTGGAACAGCGAAAGCCTCCAAAGCTGCCGAAGTTTTTGTTTTTTCTTTGCTGCTTTGTCTCTTTGCAAGAGGGTTAAAAGGTTAAAGCTTCCCCCTCCTCTGGAATGTCACATAACTGCATAAAAGAGGTCAGACCAGTGTTTCCCAATAAAAAGTCTAGACAGCCATTACTGCTCCGTCCTTAAAGCCCTCAACTGTGTCAAATTTTCTTTCTTAAAAAGCCGAAGGATAGATCCTTCTGTTGGCTCCAATTGAAAATGCCACTATGTCCAGCCTGACAGGAGGGTTAAGACATATCTAGTCAGGTAAAAGTGGAATGTTTTTTATATTAATCTGTGGCATTTGTTTGCTTACAACGAGTTCAAATCGGGAAGAAATGTGCTTCTCCGTGTCAACTAAATGCATTAGACCAAAGCACCTGGTTGTAACCCATTCAATGCCATCTGATATTTCAGTCACATTGTTTGTGGAATTCCGCTGCACATTTGAGTAAAAAGCACACTGAAAAATTAATAATTTCATTCTATTCCATTTATGGGGTTTCAAGGGCACTCCAAACCCTCAGATGCACTTCCCTTTAAGCTGCATTTTACTTTTATATTGTGGCTGTCTCGGTTTTCTAGTGCACTGATGGATTCAGAGTACATCATATTGAAGTAAAAATGGATGAAAAAAACAACAATATAAAATTACTTTAATGCTGAAGAATATTTGGTTGCGGGGACAACACAGCCGGCGTCAGTTAAGAAATAATCTTATCTAGACGTGCTGTATAAACCAATATAATCTGTTATCCGCACACTCTCAAAACCAATCAACACAGTAGCCTTCTATCTAGACTCGCTCAAGATACTCTTGCAAGATAAAACATTGTGTGAAGATATGCTGAATGTAATCCCAGATCTTTATATATATATATATATATATATATATATATATATATATATATATATATATATATATATATATATATATATATATATATATATATATATATATATATATATATATATATATATATATATATCATTTTTTTTCTAGTCTGGTATGAAAAGAAGCTGGGAGTGAAATTAAGTGCTCAACTATTACGACAAACACGGTAAACAAAACCGTTAATGTTGTAACAACTGTATTTCCTCATTTTTGTACCTGAAAACTATTTTGTTTAAATCATTTAAATGGCAGTTTGTGGATTAAGCATTGTCCTAAGAATATTAAAAACAGATTTAACTCACAGCAGGATGCAAAAGAATAAAAGTGGAACTTGCAACGTGCATCAAGTTGTTAGTTGGCACCGCAAGGCGCCACCTCGATTTCCCAATAACCCTTCAGTTTTCTGTTCCCATCTCCCAATCAAAAGTCTGCTCCCTTGCTTCCCTCAGGCCCAATGGGAATGGCTAGTGTTGTACAGTGGGCGGGCCCAGGGAGAGCGTTTAGCTAATGAAAAAGCTGCAGTAGCGCTCCCATCTAATGTCCCCTTCGCCCTTTCTGTACAGAAAGTTTTATACACCAGCTTTAAAGTCAGTTCATCTTCAGTTCAAAGTCATATTAATTTAGTAACAATTACATTTTAAGATTCAGTAAAATTAGCTTCATGAACTTCAAACCTACGGACCCAATTAAGATTCTTCCCATTCCCACTCAGTTTAAATGGTTAAATGTGTCATTTTCGTGAACCCGAACTGAATATGAACTCGCTCAGCCGCTGGTCAAACACACAAGGAATGTAGATGAATATCAACTAGAGTTACAGGAAGAAATAAAAGAAGAAAAAAAAAGACAATCATAGAAATTCAAAAACCTGGTTGATTGTTGTTTGTTTTACTGCATATTTTAAGTTACAGCTCCCTATTTTTTATGCAATCAATAGTAATAAATTGTGATAATGTGACACAGCTGGTTCTACCATGCCTCCAACGGTGAATGTGTGTTATCGAGCGACAAGGTTTGTGTTGCTCTCTCCCCGTTCCCTTCATTGCTACATGTTACTGTTAAAAGGCAAAATAAGAAATTTTGATATTACCGTGTTGTATGGTGATATTCTCCATTTACACCATTAGGAAGTGAAGGAGGGAGCTGTAATTTAATACAATATATATATATTTTTTTTAGGAATGCACCAACACCACTCTCCAACTGCTGATACAGATACAAATACATAACTGAAGTGTCAAAAAAAAATCACTTTTCTGACCAATTTTATGGAGATAAAAGCTGTTTGAGATTGGCAGCCTCTTTTCTTTCTGTATGAAAAACCAGACCTTGCTTGGATTTGACTGTTCACCGGTACTGGTTAAATAATCAATACAATAATCACTTTTAGCTTTGTATCTCATCAGCATTTGATCATTGGTGCATCCCGAGAGGTTTTATTTTTGCAATACATGACAAACACACTATCTTCTCTCTTTTTGTAAAAACAAACAGTTAAAGAAAAATAAAACACTATAAAAAAAACAACAACAAAAAAAAAAAAAAACACACGCTACAAATGTTACGCTAACAAAGTGGTTCTTTTTTTGCACCCTCGGAAAGTGTGAGGATATTATTTTTCTTTTTCTTGGTTGTGAGGGATTTAGTTGCACAACAAGAGAGAGCGACGGAGGAAGAGATTGGCATCTTCTCTTCCGTTCGTCCACCCCCTTTTCTCCTCCTGTTTTTCAGCTCTTTCTCCTCTCCGGTCAGTCAAGGTCGGTTGTCGTAGGGTGATGGAGGTCGTTCGACGTCAACAGAGAAAACAGTCACGATGGGCCCTTCAGCTCTGGGGAAAATATACGTGAAGGCAATCAGCCTGGCTGCTGTGATGATGGGCACTCAACACTAGTTTCCCACTCAATATTTAATTTCCGCTCCACACACAGACCTCCAACCAGCCACTGTCTACCTTCCTAAATTTCATATTGTTTTTTCTTTTGTCCTCTTAAAAAGGTCACCTATTAAATGTTTTTTTCAGCATTAATACGGGTCCCCAGTTTGACTAGAGACTCCAAAACTATGTTAGGAAAAACATCCCTCTATCTTTTCCTCCACCTTTCTAAAAACCTGTGTTAAATACCCCAGTCAGATTACCAACCTAATTTAGCACTACCTTCACCTGGCAAGCAAAACCCCAGATACCTCTGAATCGAACTAGCAGTTATATTCTAACCGACAGTTAGATTCAGGCAAATCAGAGCACACTGGTCTTTTAGCAATGGCACTGCGAGAAATATTGAGAAAGTTTTTTTGGACACTACGGCCCAAGTTACAATTTTGTACCAGAAAATGAGCAGTATATGTGACCTTTAATACACCACTATATGCAGCTCCAATTTTACTTTCAGCATGGATGATAATAATAATAATAATCAGTCACTATTATTATTATTACCTGAGTTCAGTCAATCCTCCTCCTCAGCCAGTTCAGTTTCTTTATGAACCACCACTCTGGTAACAGACATGTCAGGATGTTGCTCTTTGGCCTCCTTAATGGCCTGGGCCAATGCCTGCAGTACCAAGGGGTCAACCACACAGTGGCAGCACCGAGCACGACGTGCAGTAGGGGGAGGGGACGTGGAGGAAGGAGAGGAGACGAGGGTGGGAGGAAACGGTGGAGTTAAATGGAAAATTAACAAGAAGCATAAATAAAACAACAACAATGCTGGATTTACGATCAATGTGCTATTTTACTTCTTCGGGGTAACTGAATGTTAAATGTGAAGAGGGTGTAAACTGGATGAAGTAAAATGGCTTCAGATCGAACAGACACATCATCAAGTGGAAAAAACTTTTCTTTTCTATTAAAAAAACAAACAGAGAAAATCTAATTTCCAACTCAAATGTGTTGCTCATGTGTAAATCCAGCGAATCAGACCAGAAAGGCAAATTAAAGTAAACAAACAGGTGGCATAGGATCATGCTCAAAGATCCAGACCTGAGCAAAATAAATTCTCAGATATGATCTTCTCAGTGTAGCTTTAGCTAAAGCCATCACGTGGGGGACATAAAAACAATATACAGTACATTTTCACTGAGGAAATTTGAAAATCAAAAACACGGACAGAAATTAATCTGACGATGAGCAAAAATAAATTGGTCAAGACAACATTTCATGACGAATAAGTGAAGTGACGGATGTGACTTACAAAAGTGGGACTAATGGCATGTGGGCATCTCTGATAAATGATCAATAAGTCAAATGGTGCATTCCGACTGCGAGCATTATGATAGACAATGTCTTATGTCACCATATGCACATTTCTTCTCTTAAGTTTGAGAAACAAGTTAATACCTCTGTAACTAAACTTAGGAAAGACAGGGACTGATGATTTTATGCTATCAGCAGTCTTAATTTCAATGAAAAAAATTATATTTTTATTCAGGGATAAGCTGCGCCACTGGGAAACTGACCTGGTCATGGTCGATGTCACAGTCACCGGTAATGACGATGCGTTTCTCAATCCTCGTCTCTGATAGGCCGCCCTTTAACGTCTGCAACAGAATGTACAACAATAATGTTACAATGATAGGGAAGGGGGGGTGATTGCCTGAGTTGTTCTAATGTTATTCCATTAAGCATTAAGAGGAGGATGTGTGTGTGTGTGTGTGTGTGTGTGTGTGTGTACCTTGGTAATGTGTGTGGTTGTAGTTGTACACAGAGACTCAGAGGTGATTGTCTGAGCAGTCATCAACACTCCGGGCTCGCCATCGCCATTACCGTCCAACTGACAGCAGAGGAGACAAAGAGAGACCATTAGCTGTGTGTAACCGTTAGTATAACCCCCGATGGATGTTTGATGTTCTAAATAGACACAACAAACTTTTCTTTATAAAAAAAAAATAAAATTTCCTGAGGAGGGAGGAACAAATCACGGCTGCATGCACTGTTGCTAGAAAAGGAAGCTTTTTGGGCACATGCTTTCAAACGAAACAGTCACAAATGAGTCTTGAAAGTACGGTCGAATCAAAATGTTTCACACAAATACAGAATGAATTGACACACGTAAGGAAAAAAATAAAGATTGAGCTCCCTGTGCTTGTTAAGCGTGCACCTGTGCGGCTTCATATGTGATGGTCTTGGTTTCCGTATGTACGATGGGCACTTCTTTTGTGGCTATCTCAGTTTTCTGGGCTGCAAACGTGTCTGATATAGTCACCATTTCTGTCTTTACCACAGGTGGCTGGGGAGGGAGGAGAGAGAGAAGTGAGGGGGGGGGAAAGGAAAGAGGATTAATATATTAGACTTGAGAGAAAAGTTAGTGAGACATTATGAAACATGTTGGTGTCTATTCACTTCATTGTTTAAAAAGGTGCAGTCAGCAATTCTGGAGATTTTTGTTGTTGTTGCAGTGCACACACAGTACGGACAGGTAGCGGATTGTGAGGAGATATTCACTGACAAAATGATTATGACAAAGAGTGATTTTGACAACAAGCATTCTCCACAATCACTGACTCACACCTTTAACTATCGGAAGAAATGTAAATGTATTCGAATTGTGTTTAAATGGAAGTGATTCAGTTTGTTCAACACACAGCGGCTTTATAATCACAATATCTGCGAGCAAATGCGGCAAGATCCATGCAAAACAAAAATAAATGCTTCCAAACTCATGCAAGGCAACATCACAAGACGCATGAAATGACGACGACTACTTCCAGCAATCAACACACAACAGCTACAATGGCGGCACAGCTACAAAAAATACCCATGGTGTCAACGTGCAACTCAAAAAGTACAACACAGCACAAGCATGCAATGGAACACAAGCCGATAAAACAAGCAGACCAACCAAACAAAACAACAACACTTCATATGTCAACAGCATGCAACAAGGTGACATTCAGATGAGCGGGTGGCATTTCCGAAGTGGTTGGCAATAATGATTTCCTCAACGCCGTTGCCATGGTGATGGTGACAAAGCCAATTGAACATTGACAGAGAGAGAAGCATCGCTGCCAAACACCCGGAGGATACACAAAAACAAAACACTAACAAACACGTCAAAAGGTGGAATACGGCATGCCGAGCACAAAAAAAGCGAATAAACGCCTAAAAGCATCATGCATTTTCCCACTTAAGCCCCCATTCATTTCACAACACCACAATACACACTGTGCGTTAATTTGGCATGTTGATAAGGGTATGAAGTATGAGGATACGATAGTAGATACAACAGAAATGAACATATAATATGGATATGGTGAAAATCAAAAATAAACGCTGCTTTGTTATATTATGTAAGGGATTGTAACTTCAGACCAACACACCAAAACACTGGTGATGAATTGTACCATTAAAGGACTCATCTGTCTGTCTTTTTTTAAGGAAGATTTTTACTGCACTTCTGGCAAGGTGTTGCTTTAGGCTTTTCACAGGTACAGAAACACGGTGTGAGGATATTCGAGGCAGGGGGCTTATAAGACTTTACCTCAGAGCAACAAATAACCTGTGGTCGGTGTTCTGCTTCGGCCAGAGTGGGGGCTTCGCCGTTCATTTTAAGCGCTTGGTCTTCCTCTGTGGTGGCGGTGTGCGTCCCCGTCACACTCTCCTCTGGCAGGGCGTGACCGTTTGGAGCTTCATCGGGGGTGAGCATTGGATCCTCTGTGCTTTCCTCAGCCTCCCTCTCACCTTCTTTCTCCATCTCCTCACTAGTTGTTTTCTTCTGTACATCCTCTTCCTCTTGACTGGGGGCTGCCTCTACAGTTTGGCTAACTTCAGCTGAAAGGCAAGGAGCGTCTGGAACTGCAGCCACAGTGTCCCGCTCCACAGACTTCTCCTCCACCTCCTTCTCTTTCTCCTCCTCTTCCTCCTCTTCTGGTATTTGTGTGTGGCAGATGGACGCGGAGACGTTGGGATGGTACTCGGCTTCGTCTTCACTCTCGCTCTCCGATGAAACGCTTTCCCGCGGTAGTGCTTTGGTTTCCTTGGCGGCCACTATTTCCACTTGAGCTTTGACTTGTTGCTGCTCACCTCTGGTCTCCTCCTGCTGCTCTGCTGCTGGCGGATCAGCAGGGGGGCTGATTGTAACCGTGACAAGTCCAGGTTTGGGGGCTTTGGAAACCTCTTGGACGACAACGGTTTCTTCAATTTCAACTTCGGTTGTCTACACACGCACGCACAGACACACCATGTACACGTAGTGCACAGAAACACACACACAATGAGGTGCACACACACACAAACACAACAAACGCATGGGAAAAAAAAAAAGCATAACGTGATCATTGAACATAAATTAAAAAAAGAAAACTTTTTCTTAAATCAAAATAAACTTATCGACAGCAATAAATCAGGAGAAAAAAACAAGATGAATATGTTCAACTGTGGACAAAGAGCCACAACATGTGAGAAGAATGAGTGGAACAAATAGGAAGACGAATGAAGAAGTCAAAGGATGGAAGTTTAAAGCTGGAGGTACGAAAGAACGATGGATGAAAAGCCTCATGAATGGAAAGCTGGATGGATTAACAGGAGAGAGCTAGGACCACCTTTGCAGGTTCTTTGGTATCACAGGCCGTGCTATCGGTGGCGGATGCTTCCGTTTGGGGCGCGCTCACCTCCTGCGTGAAAGAGAAGTTACCACGACAAACATCAATCACACACCAGTAATGATACCATCATCGGTAGCACTTAGCGGCGCCTTAGCAATAATGTGATGCTTGTTATTACAGCACATTTGTTTTTCTTTCCTCCCTCTATCTCACTATTTAGTCTCTCTCTCTGTCCCCAGGGGACAATGGAGTTCATTTGCAAAGGCATCATTTCAAGCATGCAGTGAAATAAGTGAAATTAAAAGAAGAATAGAAAATAAAGAGATCCATTGAAGATGGATTGAAGAGAATATCCCAGCAATAAACACAGACTGTTAACTTTAAAAAGACAAAAGAAACCAGTTTCTTGTAGTTATTGATGAGCACAGGAAACATGACGCATCATAATCATAATGAATGAAATTCCAGATTGAAATATGTCCAGTTTTAAATCTACAAACTGGCACAATGGATTTCTTTTGTCTTTTTATTTAACCATGATGCAACCTGCAAGAGTCTTCCATAAAAGGAGCGGATAAGAAGATTTAAAAAAGGAAATGAAGCGGAATGAGCCATTTGCATTCAAAAGACGAACATAATTACCATTACAAAACAAACAGATGACGATTTAACAGCCATGGCATCCACAGCTGTAAGTTATTTTTAGAACACAAATTACCATGCCGATCATTCAGGATGAATGGTCCCCGCGATACATAATGAGGATTACTACCATTCATCCAGCATCCACAGCAGGCATTATGGACAACTGGCATCGCTTTTACAGTAGTTGTTCAAGCAGCTTTAATTAATCTGAAGCATTCCAGGACATCAGTTTACTTTCAAGGTGAGCAATGGCCCAATGATGGAGAACACGCAAACTCTCCACATTAAAGCTTCCTCTATCATGTTGCTGGTTAACCCAATAAAAAGGCAGATGCTAATTAGAATGAAGTGCGGACTGTGTTGAAAGTAAACTGACTCCTCAATGATCAGTCGCACCACTCGCACCTCAGCGATGGAGTGTGTAGCTGCACTGCAGACCGCGGCGGGAGTTGAGGAGCATGTGGATATAACAGCGTCTAGTGTCTGTTCGGGATGGCCGCTGGCGAACGCAGCGGCCGAACAAAAGCCAGCGCCAGTGTGTCTACTCAAAAGTACAGAAGCTATCTCCTCCTCAAGGCTCTACAGCGACACACACACACACACACACACACACACACACACACACACACAAAATGCAGAAAACAGAGAAGTAGAGAAGAAAACAAGAATATTTGATAGAATGACAGAACAAAATCCTCAGAGGAAGTGTAGCAAAGATTTAAATAAAGAACATCTCTCACAGAAAAGATCAGAAACCAGCTACATATTGCATTGTAGCCTAAATAAAACCCCTGCAGTGCATGTAAAATGTTTATGTTGTAGAATCTGATTGGAGTGCAGCTGAAAAGGGATGAAGAATTGGAGAAGTGCAACAGCAATAGGTCGATTAAGTAGAAAGAATTCCCCACAGACGAGTAAAAACCTAGGGCGTCAAACCAACTGACAAGTGAGAGCTATACAGGAAAAGCCCACCATGGTAAACACCTCAAAATGAAAGCACCCACAAGGAGAGGAGGAGAGGTCAGGTGCAGCGGACACACACACACACGTGATGACATATGGACTTCTTGCTACGAAAACCACATTGTTGTTTCTTTGCGGGCAAATTGCAAAAAACAGTTTTGAAGCCCTGCAATAGTCTGCTTCTTCTTCTCTTTTTTTTCAAGAATCAGTTTGTTTTTTTCAAGTTGCGGACACAGAAACATCCAGAACAGACGTACCACTTGTTGCTGCTGCTGAATACGTATGGTTGGAGCGGGGGAGGAGGTGAGACGTTTCTCCCACTGGCTGGGCTGAGGAGGAGAGGGAGGTGGCGCCTCCATAAAGGAGCGTTTGAGCTGGCTAATACTAGCTTGGTGTTTCAGAACCTCGTCCTGGGTCTTATCATGGTCCTGATGAGGGAGTGGGGGGGGAGAGGAAGGGAAGGGAAGGGATAAAGTGAGGAGTCAATATAGAATTTTAAATGATAGCAGGGATAAGAGGATGGGGCCAAGAAACATGACATGGGATGGATTGGGGGATAGAGGTTGAAGGAAGATAGAGAAGAAAACAAATGGATGGAAGAAAGGAAGAAAAAAGAAAGATTGAAAATATGGATTTAAAAGAGATAGAGATGTGATTGGACAAGAGATGAGGGAAAATAGGGAGGATAAAAGGAGAGAGAGACAGGGGGGGAGGAGGGAACATTTGGTTCAACAGGTCACAGGAACATTAGTCTGCCAATCAGGAGGAAGACAAGATGGAGGCCGTGCCTCACTGGAGCCTCTTGAATTTGATTGTACTTTTGTTTAGTGTGTGTGTGTGTGATTGAGTGAAAATGTGTGTGTTTATAAGCAAGCTGCAGTGAAGTTTGTGTGTGTGTGTGTTTATAAGCAGGCTGCAGTGAAATAAGGCCTCTCCATCTTTCTTAAAATCAGGCAAGGACAGCAGAGCAGACTGGCAGAACATGGAGCTGATAGTGGTGATTTCACTTTCTCATTCAACACTCCTGTCCTTTTCCTTCTCTCATTTTTTTTCTTTCTCCTCTCATCCCTTTTTAATTTTACTCAAATTCTACAACTTCTACTTCTAAGACTACTGTACTGCTATCAGTCCCATGTTCCATAAAAACACGCCTTGTTGTTGTTTTAGTATGTTATGGAACCACGCATTGCTCGGGGCTTGCAGCCAATCACCAGAACACGGGAAGAAAGCTCCTCGTGTGGGTTAGGGATGCAGGATTAGTCAGGTTAGATGTAGCTGCCTTGCAATAGTCAAACTCTTCGGTCAGTCCAGAATTGGAAATGTAACGCGATAAAATAATATACAAAACAGCATTCAACGTGCACGGGGCATGCATTAAATTCACATTCACACACACACACCGCTGAGCATATTCACAAAGCAGCCATTGTTATCACTAAGCCTGGGAAATGTTCACTGGACACCACAACTCAACTGTACTGTTGTGTAGTAAGATACACACATCAACTTATTTTACATTTCATAGATTCAACAGAAAAATACTTTGTGTTTGCCTGGTCAGTACACAAGCAGTCTTTGTCATTCCAAACTTAGCAGCTAAGTGAATAACTGCAAAGTTTAGCAGACCTTCTAATTAATGTGTTTAAAGCTTAAACAATTTTTAATTCATTTTCATTATTTTGACATTTTAAATCTTCAATCCCCTTGTAGGTACAATTTGATTTATTTATAAAAAACATTCTTGGTCAAGTTTCCAAGCCTATGTGTTCAAAATGGCTGCCATGTGAATCAGGACAATTAGCACAGAAACCATTTAAGGGCAAAACATTTTCAATCATATAAGGAAAGAAAATTGAAATAGCTGGAATCGAGTGTCGAGCCTTGATATACAAACATCCACACACATGAACACACTTGGGCATGCACGCAGAGCCTGAGAGTGCGAGAGGGCAGCAGTCTGTACAGTACAGTACACAGGAAGTTGTAGTTCTGATGGCGTCAAGAGTACACAGAAACATGTAGTTCTTATTTTCAGCCATCAGACGACAGACGCCAGTACCAACCTCCAACATTAAATTACTGTGCCTCACATAAATATTGTCCCCATGCACTCTCATTGGACTCTGGAAGGTAAGACATACAGCAACAACAAACAAAAAAAATTAATGTGAAAAATAGGATTTAGGTTTTAAAAATGTACGTTACACTCACTTGTTTTAGCTCTACAAAATAAAACTTAATTTGGCACAAATAATAATCGAATTAAATAAAGTATTCATAAATAAATAAATGCAATAAAATATACAAAACAGTGAAAAAGAAATTTAAAACTAATTATCAATCTGAGATGAAGGCTGGAAGTACAAGAATAAATTTAAAAACATTCTGATTAAAACATATAAAATTCAAAGCGTTCAAAACCCCACAACATCAGCAAGTGCTTACACAAATCAAAAAACCCTAATGTGCTTTCAGCGAAACCCAAAAATAATGATTGAACCACAGATATGAACCAAAAACCAAACTGAAACGTGAAACCAGAAGCCACAGCAGAGCAACCAAAAGTGAAGATTTTGGGTGAAAGTGCCCAATCAGCATCAGTTATAACACTTAGCCTCAATCTGAAAAAAAGACCTATAATAAGAGACATATTTATAACTAAATACCATCTGTTGTCAATTAAATTATTCAGATTTTCATGTTTGTACAAATTACAGATTGGGTCTGTTATAGCTGAGACACTGTATAATCATGCTAGGGCAATTTCACCCTCAAGGAGTGAACCAAAACAATACACCAACCAATGTGGGCAGAGCAAATGATTGACAGACCAAATACACAATCAAATAACCAATAACTGTCTGTGAACCTGAGAGGGGGAGGGCTCACTGGCTCCAAGTGACTGTTGATGCATAAAGTCAAGGAGAAAGTAAGGACAGGTTAGGTTTACTGCATTACTGCACGTGTGCGAAACCACTGTTACACTAGTTCTTAGCAAAGTATCTTATCTTGTATAATACTCTGAATAATTTGCAAAGCATGCTGGGTAAAGACAGGCCCTACAGACCTTGGTGGGCGTGGCTTCCGCATCACCAGGGCTTAAGTCCACCTCCTTAACCTTCAGTGCCGTAGTCAAGACGATGGCAAGTTATGACAAAATGAGGAAGGTAGGGGGCACGAAGAAAAGAAAAATGTGAAATGGATAATGGGATTAAGCTATTATCCTCCACCGCAACGTTGGTGTTAGGTAGCGCTGTCTGCCTGTCATGTGACCTTTGCATCAAACGCACCGGAGCAGTGACATGAAAGAGTCTGAGATGGTGAATAAAGGGAGGCAGCAGGTGCCTCAGACTGCTCTGGAGCTATATTTAATAAAAAAATCATAGTATATCATATGATACACATACTGTACATATACTTTTTTCCCTAAACAAAGTTTAATATTGAGCATTCTTTCCAGGAAAACAGCGCAAATTTGAATTCCAGTGCAAACAGCTCTACAATACTTTGTAGCGAACGTCGCCAAGTAAGATTCACTTTATCTACAGCAAGTAAAACGCTACTACCACACAGTTCCTGTGAAGGTTTTTTGGGCCACAGTTACCCTTTTAATTCCAAATAGAAATGTTATGGAACTATTTAGGGTAATAATGTGCTACAGATTTTTCCACCAGAGGGCAGCTTTCACTGTAGCAGACTTAATAGTTAAGTATTCTGGCAATTAGCATTGCTTCCAACATGTCCTTACAGCACATATCTATTCCATCATCAGCCATGGCTTCATTAACCAAGAAAACAACAAATGGCCACGCCAAAAGTTTCACTTAAAGCAAGACAAGCAACAGAGAGGGGGTTGGGCTCCTTAACCCCAAAAAATAAAGTGTAACACTGTTTACTCTGAACATTCATTAGCAATAGCATACACGCCAATAAGCCTTGAAGTGCTGTAGGGTTGAGGGGGTAAGTGAATCTATCTTTCGGATCAATGCGTATGTACAGTTTTAACATCTAACCTACAACCAGTCTCTCAGCATGGCCATTTCTCTGCACTACTAAGGCAAACTGCAGCAAATAAATGCAATTAAATTATAGCTTAAGTTCCTATTTATACCATTATCACTTCATTTGATGACTAACATCTTGTATTACCGTATCTACCGAGTGATAAACACAGAGTAACTGCACAGAGGGATTGCCTTTTTTAAATGGCTAATAATGACTTAATTTAAAAAAAATTAACAATTAAGTAATGTAAACAACTGTGTGTTCTGTACATCACTAGCTGTTTTTGAATTATGCCATTGTAGCTAAATCCTGCTATACTCATATCTCATTATATATATATATATATCATTATATATATATATATATATATATATATATATATATATATATATATATATATATATTAATATTTATATATATTAATATATATATATATATATATCTTAATATTTATATTAACAATACAATAACAGTGTCTCTATTTTAAACCTTGTATATCCCTTATAAACTCTGAGAACTATAATACTTGGTTTAATCTCACTTATTCTAATCTTTGTTTATTTTATCGTAAATGACACAGTGGAGCTGGCAGGGAACAGGGAAAAAAAATTCCCTGGTAAAGACGGGGGTGGTGAATATAAGGAGGGGAGGGGACAGTTTGCACTGTCAAACAAAGAGGAGGACAAAAGGAGAGAGGAGTGGAGCGGAGTGGACAGGGGTCTGTGTGGGGCGCATTGTGTGCATTTATGCGGCGGGGTCGCACATCTCTTGCGTCCGGGTAGCACTGGTGTGGTGCCTGATGCGCGTTGGTGTGTGTGTCGGTGTGAGGAGAGGAGAAGCGTGCTTGCTAAAGCCAGAGCTCAGCTGATCCTGGGACTGATCACATGGGGTCTCAGTGACAAACAGTGGCAAAACTGCCTTCCGCTGACTGGAGACCACCGTCTCTAGGTAACACAGGGTCAGGCCCAGGGGCGTGGCTAAAATCAGGGCAAAGACCATGGATTGGCTCGCTGCCAGCATTACAACCAGTAGGAAGGTCACTAGCAGACAGGGCAGGAACAGAGGGGATGGATTCAGAAGGTAGGGATGTATCCATGGGGTTAAGTTAGAGTGAAAGAAGGAGGAGAGAGTCGGGAGAAAGGCGGAAGACGGGACAGAAAAGACATAGGAAGCCAGAGAAGGGAGAGAGGAGACAATCTGAGGACAGGTAAGAGAGGAAACGTCGGGCAAATGTAGCCGTTTTGGGTGCAAGAGAACAGCAGGAAACCAACTAATACATTGAGTAGGTAACCTCGGTGTAGCCATACTAGACATGATGAATTTGGCGGCATTCACAGTAAACAGCTTCAATTTCACTGCCGACTGGGATAGGAAGTCAGACACAGTGTGCGTGATAGAGCTCATTTTCTTTGTTACATCTGAAAACAGCTTGGTGGGCAGACACCTGTTTCCAGTCTTCTCCAAAAGGGAGAGAAAGCACAGGATTAACGAAACATATTTAGCCACGCCCCTCGGACGGAACCAGCTCCACCGATTGGGCGAACCAGCAGCCGTAGCTCTGGTTTCAGACAGGCAGCCCTCCTCGACTCCCGGGCGCTCTGAGCTGTGTGTTTGGGAGCTTGTGATTGGGTAAAAGGCTGCAGGGATTTGCAGTGAGTGTTCGAGATCAGCGAATGAGGAGGAGGCGTTTGAGGGAAAGGCCCTAGGATAGTGTGAGGCCGCCCCGGCACGGTCAGCAATGAGGTCGTCATCTTCAGAAATGTCCGACATGCCGTGGTCCAGCTCAGAGATAGTGTCCAGGGAAGGAGGGGTGGAGGAGAGTGAGGATGAGGAGGAGAAGGAGAGAGGGAACATGAAAATTGACTAGTGGAGGTGGAGGTGGATTGCAAGAGAGATAGAGAACGACACACATTCACACACACAAGGAGAAAACCGAAGAGTAGAAAGAGAGAGAGAGAAATGGAGCGGGTGGGATAAGAGAGGAGACACACATCCCGCAAAGTGTAGGCGCAACCAAAGCAAAATGTCCATTTAAAAATATAATTGAATTTTTTCATTTTCATGAAACAATGACAAAAGTGAGAGCATGCGAGGAGTGATTAAAGCAAAAATAAATAAAAAGGGAAGCGTGTGTGAAGGAAAAAAGAGAGAGGGGAAGAGGCATAACATTAGTCAGTGAACAACACACCAATAGTAGGTTAAAAGTGAACATAGCAGGGCTCAACAACACAGTGCAAGAGTACAGTTGTGTGCAGGGAAAAAAAGTGTCCACAGGGTGCCACCACTGAACGAAAGGCTGAGAGACAGAGGTCAATCCAACAGTGCTGGGGTGTGAGCGAGGTTTAGGGAGAGAAAAGGGGGGGGGGGCAGTGGGAAAGGATGCATGCCTAACGTAAAACAATACTCTCTATATACTACTCTACTCAGCACAGACTGGCTTTGTTTAGCAGTAGACCACACTCATGCCAGAGAGTCTGTTCATTAAGATTAAGTCATTTATCAGCTAAAAATAGAATGATGACGCAAAAACTTTCTCGGACAGTCTTGTTGGTATGTGTACCTTTTTCGCACTCACATACCTTTTCACAGGGGCAATGTAAGTGTGGCTGACGCTTATCGTGGCATAAAACGATTTGAATATGTGGTGGCGAATGTTGCTGCTGAATAAGTTTTGAATCACGGCTTTCATTTCACTTCTGTTGGCATCTTTCCCCCACAAAAATAAGGAACCCACAATGTGTACAACTTTTTCCATGCAGAGGTTACTGTGAGACTAGCCAACTGTAATACGGCTCCATGGTTCCTCATGTGTACATAGTATATGAGATAGTACAATATTAGTATATCAACACAGGGAAAAAATGCATTTTGTTCTTATTTAAAATGAATACAATGTTGTCTTGGGCTAAGCGATGCTTGTATACACACTCGGACAAGCCAAAAAATGTGTCACAGACAGAAACAGGTTGATTTCTTCCATCACCCAAATACATTATGTGAGCTCTCTCACAAACACAAAAGCTTCCTATGGGACAAAATGGACTCACAGTGGTCAACCAATGACAACGAAAACAAAGAAATACAAAAAAAAAGGCTAACTAACATTAATGTTTTTCATACTTGATGAAACCTGAATAACGCACGCACACACTATCTCTCACACACACACCTTATTGTCAGAGTGGAGCTCGAGGTGGGGGTCACGTCCATTCTCAGATGCCTCGGTTATGCTGATCACTGGTGCTAAAGAATGAGACACACGCACACACAAAAATAAAATTAACATAACTTTTAAAGAATTTTAATACACACAATAAAAATGTCTGATTCTTTCGCTGACAGCTATATTTGTTAAGTTCAAGACCACGTTGTTTTGTTTCAACGGACAGAAAACACATTTTATTAATTAAGGTAAGAGCAGACGCTCAGTTCAACACCAAACAAAAAGGCAAAAAATAAAATTATTTCTTTCCACTAGTGAATAATTTGCAGTTACTGTAACTTCTACTTTAGGCAAAACAGAAAAATATATTGTAACTCTTATTGTCAGTTATACTTTTCCCCCATTTGGCTTTGGTCGAGTAGTAAAATATAAGTTTGAAAAAAAAAAATAAATAAATAAATAAATAAATAAATAAAACTTAATAAAATAAAGGGAATGAATATGAAGTAGGCCTATAAAACAGCAACAACTAATCAAGGACGTTGGCCTGCGGTGGTATAGGTTGTCCAGCAGGGGGCAATGTAAGACAGCCTAACAACCTGACACAAGTGCACAGCTGCATGCGGTGCACCAAATCCAGAAAACCGCAAAAAAAAAAAACGGTGTGTGCTGTTCTCAAAAGCCACATTTTTTTGTATATGATGAGAATCATAATCATCTAATCTAAGGTTATGTAGACATGAAGATAAAAATGAAATGTGATCTCGGTTATTTACGCGGCTCTACTTGATGAGTTTTCTATTTTGCTCTCTGCCTGCTCTGGACATGTGAATGACATAACAGCCATTGTATGAACTCCATCTACATGCTATATTTCTTTCATCATTGTGAGAGTCTTTTTTCCTCCTCCGGCCTTTTTTAGTTACATAACATAACATTCTTTCTTTCCCATCTCTTTCTTTTCACATTCTACCTCTCTCACTGCGTGACAGGAAACATATGCTGCAGCTATTTCCTGTATCTGGTCAGACACTCGCATTTTACATCTAAACACACACGGAAACACAGACACACTTGCAAACCCCTCCATCCGTCACCCCACTCCCATCATTTGTTCCACTCCTCTCTTATTGTCTGTCTTTTCATTCATTAAATATGGTCTAAATAAGAAGCTGAAATGCCATCTTTAGGCGTCAGGTTTTTTTAGTTAAACGTGCGTTGTGTGAGTCTGTCTGTCTGTCTGTGCGTGCGTGTGTGTGTGCGTTACCTCCATCCAGACTGCGGCTAATGCGTTTGGATGAGGTGCGTTCAAAGTTGGGTGCAGGTCGGTCTATGAGGGAGCTGGCCACGCGGCTCTGGGCCTGGGTTCTACCGCTGTAACGGAACTTAGAGCCCAGAGTCAAGAAGCGGGCCTTGGCAGGAGCTTCTGCTGCATTTAACCTGGAGACGAGAGAGAGAGTGAGAGAGAGAGAGAGAGAGAGAGAGAGAGAGAGAGATAGAGAGAGATGTGATTTTTCACTTTGTAATAAAATGTAACAGAAATATATGTGCAAGTTCACAAGGGACAAAAATGTTTCCAGGGAGCTCGTCCCTCAACAGGATATTAAAGCTTATTTGTCTCTTTTGTTATAAACACAGCAATCATGGGCACCTGGTTCCTCTGTGTGTGTGTGTGTGTGTGTGTGTGTGTGTGTGTGTGTGTGTGTGTGTGTGTGTGTGTGTGTGTGTGTGTGTGTGTGTGTGTGTGTGTGTGTGTGTGTGTGTATGCGTTGCCCAGGGCCTCAGACTGGTTAAACAACCACAAGAATCACTGTCAGCTTATTTTTCTTCAGCCTTTTGGTTGAGCCTGATAAAGCACACGTTTCTTCATTGAACGTTATCCAACACGCTTTTTTAAGTACCCTAAACGCCAGACTGGAAATTGCTGAAATCCATGTGTGTACACGGTTTACCATGTTTATCCCACAACGTGTATTGAAAAGTGTGTGTGTGTGTTTTTTTTCTTTTTACCTGAAAAAGCTGTGATTCTCCACACAGACTTTCCACAGCCTTTTGGCAGATCTGTGATTCTGGAGTTTGAATCCCACCGTGCTCTCAAACTGCTCCGTCTATCAAAGAAATATTTAATAAACAAGTATTATCCACCACAGAATTAACACTCTGTTATGTTGATACTATAGAGAATAATTTCATGTGTTGCATTCTTTTGCGTACAACTGAGTACATTTTATGTATAGTGTGTGTGTGCGTGCGTGCTTGTGTGTTTGGGTACACACCTCTCCTGGCCTGATTTTAATGTAGAAGTTGTTCCTCTTGTAGGAAATCTTGAGGATTTTGGGCCAAGCAAAACGATTTATCCGAAGTCTGTCTTTGTAAACCAGGAGTCCGTTGGCGCACACACCTAGCATGATGTCCACACCCTCAGAATCCTGGAACACGTCAGATTCAAATTGCATACAAATAACGTTATATGCTGCCTCTTTATCTAAAGCAAACCATTCTGTACATCACAAAAAACACAATTACACACACATTAACACTGTCATTCAGTACAACCCGGACATAGTTAGCCGACAGCCTAACTCACTAACAAAGCTTTTAAGTCCATGGCCATCTGGTAATGGTAAGAGGGGGGTATTGATTAAAGTAGTGAATTAACAGGGAAAATCTTTTGGACTAATGGAGGGTGCAATATATTGATACTGGACAGCTTTACTTGGACACACAAACACGTCACGTGGCCTTGCCTTGCTATGAGCAGTTCATCGATCTGTTTTTCCTAATAGGGAGACATTTTAGCACTTTGGATCGGACACGCTGACCAAATGGATGTAGGAGGGAAAGAATTTTCCATTTCCTTTCTGTGGTTTCTGTGAGTAGACAATGAATCTTCAGTGAGAGCAAGTGATGCTCAGATTTTTCACTTGCTGCAACATCCCCCCCAGTATACTGTTAAATAGCATTGGTTTGACTATTCTGTCTTTCAGTCTGCTTTATTAATGCACCTTTTCTGAATTCAGTTTTTTCGTCTCTATTACCGCTGCTGTTAAAATTAATACGATCTCAAATTAAATGCTCTTTGTACCTTAAAAAAACTCGACTATGAGTTAATGTCACTTGAACCTAAACTTCTGCAGTGCTGAAGTAAGCTATTTTGTTTTTGCTGATGCTAGTACACCAACTGTATTTTTCTGTTGCTAACACTGTTATCTGCAGTCACAAGACCCTTTCGCCAACACCTCATTCCATTCCCTCAAGCGCAACTTCTGTCCAAGTTCAATTCAAAATGTTTGCATTACATTTTTTCTTCACATGGACCACAATACCAGGATCCTGAAAATGAAGCATTTCAATGGAATTCAGCTATCTTTATTTGAATGTGTTTCTCTTACTGTGACACTTCAAAATGTCATCTCATGTCATGAGAAGTCTTCAAGCTCCAAGGCCATATTGCCCTATAGATCCCCATTTTTTGGGTGAAATATACATTGCCTTGTGACAAGTCTTGTTTTCAAACATGTAAATGAAATGCTATTTATATTAAACATAGGAAACTGCATGTGTGTTCAATATGACTATATTAATTTGCCATAAAGTATTTGGAAACAGTTCTATTTGGGGACTTGGGTTCATGAACCTTGCAGGACAAATTAATGGCGCAGGACAGACATAAATCTGCCCCTTGAATTCCCACAACTTTGGTATGCCTTATAAAAAGATTTCCAACATTTTGAAATGCTGTCTCCGCTGCTCTCATCTTTCCCCCTGCTTTTCCCTCTGTTGCAAACAAGTGGAGCATGTCCTTAAAAGAGACTCGCCTCTTTCTCCCTTTCAAGGATCCGTCTCTGTTTTGCCCCCAAGTTATCTCTGTTTGTATTCTCTATATCCTCAATCTCATATTCTCGCTTTCTATTTTCAGACCATATCTCAATCTCCCCCTCTCTCCATTTCCATCTCCATTTTATGAATATTTTCCGCCATTTTTCTTGCCTCTTTTGGCACTAAGAGACATACTCCGACACACACACTCTACTGATGACCTGCTATCCCAGTGAGAGAGATCGGCTGTTCCCATGGTGATGGCCTCCCTGCCAGCTGACACACACACACACACAGCTAATCCCCTGATGTCAACAACAATGCAGAGGAGAGGGGATGAGAGACTTCATTCATTTATTCAAACCTTGGCATGGTGCAGGTCCACCCCGTACATGGAGAGTTTCTTGGCATTTTCTAGAAACTGGGTGTCGGCCTGTGCTGGTGTCATCCCCCTATACATCCAGAAAAAAAGGCAAATTATAACAAACAGGTTAACAACGATATACTGGCATCAATCCATAATGTTTCAAAAATACATGGAAAATGTCCATTCTCATAACTAAAACATTTTAATGACAAGAAAAAAAGACTTAAATACTCCACTACATGAGCCTGTTTCTCTCTGACCTGTGAGATTTGTGGAGTTCAAAAATCTTCTCCTCCATCTCCTTGTTCTGATTGGGCGCAAAGGTCCGCTGTCCCATGTAGTCATTGGGACGAGGCTGGTCGGGTTCATAGTCACCAAATTCAGCCTGTTAACCAAGAGGAGACAGACTATTCATATCACATGATACACAAACAGAGGCACATAGGTAGGCAACTGCACACACATACAGACACACACACACAGTATCCTACCTGCAATGTGTATGACCCCAGCAGAGCGTGAGTGACAAACGAGCAAGGCAGTCTGCCCGAAGCCACGTCTTCACGGAGCTGCAGACACAACAGGTACCTACGGGAGGCAAAAGTGGGGCAACATGCAGGGATTTAGGTGAAACCACATCTAACTCACATCAACAACAACAACAAAAACAAACTTGTTCCAAGCCTTTCTTTGAACTGGAACCAGCTGCTCCCATTGTTCATGTTAACAATCAAACCATCCCGGGAGCCAAATTGCCTCTCCTCCCCCTGTGAGGCCAAATCACAGGGTCAGGTGGTGTGAGTATTAAATGTCTTTGTCGGCACTGTGTTTGTTGTAGTATTTTCTTAGTATGCTGGTGCACTGGGTTTGTTGGGACGATGATGACCTTATGTCTAATCCTCGACCATGACAAACCAGGACTCGGTTGCATAACGTGCATTTTACAGCTATTGAATGGTGTGCTGGTGGTGTGGATTTAGGAGCGTGTAAGCTGTCCAACCTTCATGGAAGAATGAACTGCGTGAATGACCAATTCAGACACCTCAGGGTGCTGGTATAGATGCATCATCATTCTGGATTCTGAAAAAGTCATTCAAAGTAGCTTCTGGTGGGAAGAGCGCTGGTTGACATGGGAGCTTAAACACCAGTAATCCAGTCCCAGGGCTTCTCTTCGCTGGACAAACATACTGCCCCAGCATTCATTTGAATCATTTTAATATGGGGCATTACAGAATTAAAATGACAGAATTATTTTTAGTTTTTTACATTTCTGTATGAATGTTAATAAGTATGTGGCAAACTGGTAAACAGAGGTATCAACATGTATTAAGTCTGTTTATTGAAAGAGATGATTGGGAAAAATAACACACCTATAAAAGGTTGGAGGAGAGTGGATGCATGTGAGTGAGTGAGTGTGTCCTCAGTTGGCCTTCAGCTACAACCATCTGAGAAGTTACTCGCTCCATTAGACATTGACTCCAACCTAAATGATGTGTGCTTGAGGCTTGTGTGTGTGTGTGTGTGTGTGTGTGTGTGTGTGTGTGTGTGTGTGTGTGTGTGTGTGTGTGTGTGTGTGTGTGTGTGTGTGTGTGTGTGTGTACCTGGTAATGTCTTCGGTGAGCAGTGAAGGGTCTGGAGGATAGAACTTGACGTTGAATGCAAACTGCCAGTTGTTACCTGGAGAAAGAATAGCATAATACCATCACACATTTATACATGGGGAATATCGACCTATGAAACTAGAAAAGAAAAATAGAAAAATTGGATTCACTTTGTATCAGCATTATAATGAGGGGCGTCTGTATTTCTATGCAATTCCATCCGTCCCCCTGTCCATCACCCATCTGTCTAATGCAGAACAGCTTTTAGACAGTACTAAGCCGGGTACGTCAACAAAAAACGCAAATAAGCCAGGAGATCTCGTATTACATAATCACATCACATTCTGACTCCAAATAACAAACGCTAATCATTATCATCATCATTGCATCATAATATGGTTTACTCTTGGCAAGCAGTCATCTATCAATCTTTATTTGGCTCCAATTTCCGTTGCCAAAGGAAGCCATATTGTCCACGCCTGCCACCTTTCGCAATCTACAACCTCTTGGTTGCTTGGCTCAACCCAACAACACACGCATGTATGTACTACTGGTGTGCACACACACACACACACACACACACATACACACACACACACACAATCTAAGATGGAGATCAAATCATCTGGAAAATTCACAGAGAGACTATTTCCTCCTCCAAGGTCAGTCGCACACACAGACAGAGACGCACACGCGCAGAGCCTTTCGCAGCTGCAACCCAGAGGAGAAGCCAGGAAAAGTGGAGGACACTATAAATTACTAGGGGATATGGGAAACTAAAAAATGACAGCGTCTCATTGTGCTTTAACTGGGTATAAGACTTAAGAGATGTAACACAAGAGGTGAGAACAAGGTGATCGGAAAATCTGAAAATCTTGAGGGCAGATAGTCCTGTTTGGTAGCCCGCGTGTGTCTGTTAGTGTGTTGTTGTATGAGCTGTATCTGGGGGGTGAAATTGAGTTTGTATGTCTGGCTGCCTGGGAGCACTAAGTGCTTCAAGAATCTCTTGTGACCATTCCGTCTTTCTACACAAACACATGACGCCCATAAATCCGCCCCATGATGCATACTAAAAACACATACATACATGGACACATCCTATACCTCACCTTTCCACAACATATCCACTACACCGCCTACTTTTTATATTTCTATCAGATTTTTCTAAAGGCTGCTATTTGCTAGGATGTATAAGGGAGGAGGAGCAAAGTCTGAATCAACACAACCAACGAATGCTACATATGCAAAATACAGTCAGAGGGAGGGACGGATAAACACAACACCAAAGATTCTACCGGGGCATAATTCTTCTTGTATGACTTTTTTTTGGGAGGGGGGGAATTCCTACCAAGCTGGCCTTTAACCATAAATTATAAAATATTCATGTGATCCTATTACTTACTAGCAGCTGCTGTTTGTTCTCAACACAAATGGCTGCAAATGTAGCGCGAAAGTGAACCGACCATCAGCACAGGGAGACACCTAACGCTGTAAAGGTGTTTGATTACTGAGAGAAGGTGTGTGGGAGCTGTTAAACATTAACTTCAGCCACACGCACAGGAGAGGTTTGACTGACTGGACTCAATTCAGACTTTTCAGTCTTCGTGCTCGGCTTCAAGTGAAACTCCCAGGAAAAATCAGCCCGACTTCGACTCTTGTCATTTGTTAGATCAACCCAAGTTTTAGTATCATGGGTGCTTACTTTGGTCTCAAGGGCAGACAGGGTTTTATCGCGGGGCAGAATTTGTTGCGCTGTTTGTAACAATGGATGTGTCTGCAGACAGCTAAAATTGGTGGCTTCAAGCTGAATTTTTACAGGCGCTCTCAGTCCAATTCTGATAACGGTTGCGTCAAGCTTCATTTTAAACAGCTTTTCCGTCTTTATTTTTCTCCTTTTTACTTGACTGCTGCCCCATTCTCCCAACTTTCAGTTGGCAGACACATACACAGACACAAGCGCGCACGGGTACGAGTCTCCCCAGATGTGTAGCACAGCCACAGACCGAAACCTGTCAACCTCTTTGAACATATTTTTAAAAAAATGGTAAATAATTCTGCAAGAGTCAACAATGTTGTTAGGTTTTCCTTTTACCCCAATGTGGCCTGGAACAAGACGCTAAAAGCTAGGGATGGGAATCGAGAACCGGTTCTTGTTCAGAACCGGTGCCGAGTCAACCAATTCCTTGGAATCGTTAACATGCCTGCTTAACGATGCCGCTTATCAAATGCGTCATGACTTCAGACACGCGCTGCTTTGTTTTGGTTCAGAACGCAGCAAACATGACGTCGAGGCAGAAGCACTCTAAAGTGTGGTTGTATTTCACGCGAAAACGCGACAACACGGCCACTTGCAACAATTGTAAAGTTTCCATTTCATCAAACACGCAAGCACGCAGACTGCGATCCTGACGGTTAAACGTTTAAACGTCCGCTGCCTTACTAGTCGGCACCAGAATTGCCCATCACTTGGATTTGAACATAAAATGTATGAATTAACGTGTGTGTAGGCCTAGGTGTGGGCAAGTGAAAGGGGGAGATACATAAAAAGGCGAGAGCTGCATAAAGCAAAGCAAAAAGGATGTCTTTACCGCTGCCAAAGGCCCGCTGTTTACTCTCGTTCATCAGCTGTTAAAATGCAGCCTTTACGCACGGCGGTGGAGACAGACCCAAAACAACACACAGCGGGACTCAGCGGTCCGGTGATAAGAAAACGTTTAACAAGACACTTTATAAAGACAGTAAGACACACTTAAAATAACGCTCTCTGCCCATACAAAAAGCTCTGCCTTGGATTACTTGATGCAGCGATCAATGTATAAACCCATCCGCTATGTGTGTCTGATGACGGGCCATTATATTAATAATAAACAGTGCGCTGCACATAACAGCATGTACATGGTAAAGCTGAGATGGAGCGGTGACTCCTCGTCGCTGGCGTGGTGAAGAATAAGCAAAGCGATACATTCTCTTTCTGGAGAATTTATTCTCTTCTTGAATAGCCTACATGACAGTCAGTTCAACAACAACGTACAACGTGACAGTTTGACCTGAGGCGTTCCTTCCACGGACCTATAAGGAAAGGGTTCCTTCACGTGAACGTAGTGACATCATCACGTTGCCCTTTCAGAGTAAGGGCGCAATCATCATATAATAATAACACTGAACATAAATTAAATATCTCGTATCCTTCCTGAGAGGGCAAACATGATGATTTTTCTGCATAAAAATGGTTAATTTGCCAAAGTTGATAGTTGGTCTTATCTTTTCAAAAGACTTGTTTATATTTATTATGTCAGTTGAATTTGGTTTCAAGTGCAAATGAACACTGTTAATATTCCAAAAGGCACAAGCTCTTCCTTGACTGTTTTCAGTCTGTGTTTTTAGTTTTTAGGGCACATAATGGCATTTGGGCTTAAAAGCCAAACATTTATTTTTTTGTTTGGACCAATTAATGTGAAAATTGTCAATTTCCTAATCCTCAAGTAGCCTACTCTTGATAATCTTTCACGGCACAGACTAGACACACCTCTGATCAGATATTAAAGAGAGATAATAAAAACAAACTAATTTGTACTTATTCTCTCACCCAATGAGAATCGATAAGGAATCGGATCGATAAGCAGAATCGGAACCGGAATCGGAATCGTTAAATTCTTAACAATTCCCATCCCTACTAAAAGCACAGCCACATGCCACAGCTTTGCAAAAAAATAATTCAAAAGATCCATAGAAAACTTTCAATGACAAATACTCACAGTGACTGTGAAATAGAGTTGTGTAATGGACAGACATACAATGGCAGTACATAGCCGACTGCTGTCAAACCTGTCATTTACTGTCTGTCTGTACACACACAGGCAGAAGTATCCAACACAAATGATGCAGTCTCTGTCTCACCATAAACACACACCCACACACACACAAACCAACATATGCGGCCAGTTGCATACCACTCATCCGTGAACCACAGGCAGACACGGCAACACAGCCACAAAAACACAGGCATGAGTTCCCCACACATTCTGCGCTGCTTACACCTACAGTACACATGGAAGCAAACACCCAGATGTAACTACCACACTTGGGCTAATTCTAAAATAACACTTTATGAGATGAAATTATATGCTTTTACTGAGACGTCCTCTAACGAGTGCAGCTTGGCAGTTCACAGCTGTGTGTGTGTGTGTGTGTGTGTGTGTGTGTGTGTGTGTGTGTGTGTGTGTGTGTGTGTGTGTGTGTGTGTGTGTGTGTGTTAAAGGATGTAATGACTTAAAACATAAAAATAAACAGCGAAAGAAAATAAGTACATCTATAACAAGATCCTATGCATCTGTACTGTGATGTCAAATGTACAAATCATGGATGTCATCACAACATTAGGACGACTTTTGAATTATAACAGGCACATTCAAAAAGAAAATGGATACTTAACTGTGGTTGCTTGCTCCACAAACTGTCAGATGCCGCTGCTGCGTTTATAAATTCACAACCTCTAATAAAGAAATTGATGAATAATGAAACAAAGTGATCACACTGTTGTTAACCCCCGTACACACTGCCAGCTCTGGCAAGACTGCTGTCGTTTGATATCAAATGTCTCTGGCTTTGTCCTGACCTCATTGTGAAGCTGTTTTGTCTTTTCTTGAAAGCCTCCTTTATTAATTGAATATTTATATTTAATTCATTGCCTTTTGGCTGAGATGATGGCGAACATCTTGCAGGCTGAGGGAAACGCACAGATGGAAGAACCAGTGGACGGATGGACTTGTGTGAAACTTTATCACAGCAAAAGCAAAAAAAATTAAATAAAGACAAACTTACTGCGTATCTGTCTCTTGATTTCCTTAGTGGGATCCAACCAGCACTGGGAGAAAGAGGCAGTGAGAGAGACAGAGCAGGAAGGAAGTTAACCTCTATCATGACACAATGTCAGAGGACACTCTACAGACGTCCATGTCTGGAGCTGCTATTCGTGAACATTAACTGTCTTATTTGGCTTTAAACACATCCTGTGTATGTGTGTGTGTGTGTATTGGTACATACCTCGTGTTCATGGTTGTCTTTGTATGTCAGACCAAAGTAGTCTTTTTCCATTAGGTTAAGTTGCTCGCACACCTTAAAGAATAGGAACTGCCCCTTAGCACGTTTCTGCAGAGGGAAAGAGATTCAAAAAGGATTACTTTTTTTGTACGTTACTGTGCTACTTTGATAGAACAACATTTAAAGCTCTTAAGCATTTCTACTTGTAACGTTTCAAATGGTCTCTCTCTCGCTCTCTCTCTTTCTATCAATGCGATCTCTGTTTCTTCCGTTTCATCTACATCTGTTCCATTCATCTCCTACTGCCTTTCTCAATCTCTCCATCTGTCTTTGCTACGCATTCCTTCATAGGCCCGATGGGGGCCTTAGCCATAAAATCCTCCACGCTCAACTATGACAATGACATTTAGCACCCATCCATCCATGCATGCATGCGCAGGCCTGAGCGAGAGTGCACGTACACAGACACACAACAGTGGCCTTTAGACAGACAGAAGGTCAGACAGAGAGAGGGTGGAAGAAATGATGAGAAAGAATGAAATTATTTAATAAGTTTAATTTCTTTTTGGTTAGTCAGCACAGTCAGCCACACACACACGGCAAAAATGAGTGTGGAATTGCGCAGACGGCCTCACAGGGAGGGGCAGGGAGCGTGGTGAAAGTGGAAGGAGGAAAGAGGATGAAAGAGCGCATTTTTCTTCTGGTCCTGGGACAGCTGAAAACATCTGCGGTATTTTCCTATACTTGGGGTCAAGCACATGCACCGCATACACACACACTCTCACAGTAGCCACATTCTGAACGCCCAGAGAATATGGGAAGATGACCTTTTAGGGTGTCTGAGTCTGTGCCAATCTGCCTCTAAGCAAGGCACTAGTACCCGAGAACAATCATCTGATGGCTGTGAGCGTGTTACTTTTGTTAACAAAATGTTGGAGGCCTGTTACACAATGTTGTGCCATATACATTGATCTGCATGACTATGATGCAACAAGCCTTATTAGAATAGTGTACCTAATGTTCATTTTTTAAATGTGGAATTAATTTAAAAAGGCAGTTTCAGTACCATCTCATTTCACAGTCTGTATCCCCAGTAACAATATAATGTTCCCATTAGATCTGGAGACTGAGGTTGTTTTGTTGGTTAAAACATAGGCAGTAAGGGAACAGCTTCAAAACCATAGAGACAGTGCATAACGCGTCATAATCTGAGGCCACGCCCATCGTGGGGGAAAACAATACACAGCGCTCCATCCACTTTATATTGAATGACACCCGTATTCGGCAAACAAACTTAATAAAAACGTAATACGACATGCCTTTCACAAATACACGTTACTTTCTTTAAAGCAACGACTCTTGTCTGTCTATACGAGCTGTTTTGGTGAAAAAGTATTGAGTAATTTTCAATATCGAGACAAAACTCTTAACTAATGTATGCTGAATGCTAGGCTAATGTTAGCCTTCTGCTGTAGGCTAACCCTCACGGATGGGAAAAAACACCTCAATATTGAAAATTACTCAATAATTTTTCACAAAAACAGCTCGTATGGACAGACAAGAGTCGTGGCTTTAAAGAAAGTAACGTTTTTTTGTTAAATGGATGTTCGATTACGTTTTAATTCAGTTTGTTTGCAGAAGACAGGTCTCCTTCAATACAAAGTGAATGGAACGGTTTTCAACGGTTTCCCCTACGATGGGTCCGACCGGACAAAAACACCTCAATATTGAAAACTACTCAATTATTTTTTAAAAAAACAGCTCATATAGACAAACAAGAGTCGTGGCTTTCAAGAAAGTAACGTTTTTCTTAAATGGATGTTTGATTAAATTTTAATTAAGTTTGTTTGCAGAAGACAGGTCTCCTTCAATACAAAGTGGATGGAGCGCTGTTCAATGTTTTCCCCCACGATGGGCGTGGCCTATTTCATGCACTGTCTCTATAGCAACTGTGCCTTACAATGGCAACAACTACTTGACTCATGTCTGAACTTAACGAAATACTATGAAGAGGCACTTAAACCGTGTGACAGCCTAATCCTGCTGAAAGCAATACTAATGAAGTCCTTAGAAACTGCTTTAAGACCATGTGACACTAAGACTCTCCTTTGAAACACACCATAACAAGAGAAAAACAAGACATATGGATGATTAAAGTATAGACTGTAGTTAAGAGTTAAAACTAGTGTACGAGTGTGTGTGCGAGTGCGTGTGTGTGTTTGTGCACTGGAGGCCTGCTGGGCAAAACAGAAAATGTAATCTCTGGAATGCATTGTGCATCTCTGCCTCTTGCGACCTAACTATCCCAGTGTGTGGAGGGAAGGGATAGATGGATAATGTGTGTGACAGTGTGACTGTGTGTGTGTGTGTGTGTGTGTGTGTGTGTGTGTGTGTGTGTGTGTGTGTGTGTGTGTGTGTGTGTGTGTGTGTGTACTTCAGGACAATAGCAGTGAGTTGCGGTATCGGCGTTTTCTGTTGTGGGACAAAGCAGCTACTGTTCAAATAGCCGTAGACACTCACATGCACGCCATTTGGGGCGTTGGCATACGGTAGTAGATAAGAGGAAATGGTTTTGCCCTGGTTAAAGTTGCCAGTTCAAATCCCTAGACCAAATGGGAAGAAATTACCTTGAAGAGAGCTCATTCCATTGAACCAGTAACTGAAGCTAAGGGGCATTGAGAAACCTTTCTATTCAAATGATTTATTCATCTCTCCTTCTATAATATCTACTTGAAGTGAAGAGAAAAACAAATTAAAACACTTAAAATAAAATCTCAGACACGCTACAGTGTGTATACGTGTATGTGTGTGTGTGTGAGAGAGAGCGAGGGGGTGGCGGGAGGGGGGGCCACGCACGTGCTTGTTAGGGAGTAGCAGATGCAGAAAACTAATCTGGTGGGACCCCCTATAATCTGCTGTGTGTGTGTGTGTGTGTGTGTGTGTGTGTGTGTGTGTGTGTGTGTGTGTGTGTGTGTGTGTGTGTGTGTGTGTGTGTGTGTGTGTGTGTGTGTGTGGTGTGTGTGTGTGTGTGTGTGTGTGTGTGTGTGTGTGTGGAGTTCTGGTCTCCAGACAAGCCCCTGTAGCGAGCTCTGCTTTGCTCTGCATTTATCCCCTAAACCACGCCCAAACGATGTGAGAGGGAGCTTCTGCCATTACTGCACTTTGAGTCAGAAAGTTAAATACCCCCACTCTCATGCACGCACACACGATCCTATTAGCAATTACATCATTGACACACTGGCACTCACGACGGATACTGTGAAAATCCTGACTCTTTACACTTCCCTCTTTAAAGACGCTACGAGGAGCTTTCAGTTTTTGTTGATTATGTCAGATGCAAGATAAACTTTAGTACCGTTCATAAACACAAGAAACGTGTTTATGAACGGAAAGAAAAATTAGACTGCTTCATAAAAATCAATCTTATCTTGCACGGTGAAATTAAAAACATTAAAGCGGGACGCTACATACATTGCTACACGCTACTGATGTTCCGTCACATTCTGCAGTTTGCTACACATAAGCCATCAGAACAGAACTAACCGCTTCCAATGTGGAATGGCTGCCATAACACCTGGCAGCAGCATGACAGAACATTGGAACGGCTTTCATTGAATAAACAAACAGCAAGAGGAGTTCTTAACATGTTTAAATAAGCTGCATCAAAGACATTTTAAAAGGAATGGTAATTAAATGATATAATCTAGAGACTTGTCCCAACTAATTCATTGTTTCCCCTGTCCCCACCTTCTTTGCTGCTATATTCAACAATGTGTGTCCGCTAGGCTCTGGACTTACCTCCACTTCACAGGTGAAGTTGGTCCCATCCAGGAGGGACACGTGACACACCACCAGCTTCATCTTGGTCTTTCTCACCAGGCGAAGAGGAGATTGGAAAATGGAGGTCTGGCCTTCTCCTCCTCCCTCCTCTTCACCTCCCTGCTTCTGCTCCTCTGCTCCCCCTGTTGTCCCCTTGTTCTCTTCAGGATGACTCTTGGCACTCTCTTCCACCTTCTCCTCCTTGGCGGGCTGACAGAATAGAAGAGGTGGGAGGAAATAAAAGGAGGCAATTTATGTCAAACCGCAGTTACAATGCCTAGGTTCCCGTCGTATGACAATTTACGAAATCAACACAGATCTGACTGAGGGAACACTGTTCTCTTTCTATCTAGTTCCTTTTGTAATTCCCCCTCTGTACTAGTCGGCATCTGCTCTTAGAAAACTGCAGGCGTTTCTTTTGGCCAGATTACTGAAACATTGATGTCACTGGGTGGGCCTGGATGGCTAAATGTGATCACTGGATGGAACAGTTTATGTGTGTGCATGTGTATGCGCGAGGTAGAATGACTGTGTGTGTGTGTATGTGTGTGTGTGTGTGTGCGTCACTCTCTCTTTCTCACTCTGACTGAGAGTAGGGGGGGAATTTGTTTAGGCACAAAATACTTTTCAGCAGCTTACTGTTGTGGGATTTTATGGTGGTTCCACCTCTGTAATTACTAAATAACTTTCATGTGCCCTTCAGTTTTTAACTAAGTGTTTCCAACAGAGTTTGATGTACCGGTAAATCAAATATTGTTAATGAGTATCAAATTATTCACATTATAATCTGAAGGTTCCAGACACATAAATAATTCCTGTTGTTCTGAAAAGTGTTACAGTTTTTGGTGATCCAAACTACTGCTACTCTTCTTACTGAAATTATTATCTCAAGAGGAATAGTAGGGTAAGATCACGATGTCGATAGTATACTGCTTTAATGTTTGCTGGACAAGTTCTTGACAGGGAGCGGTTACTTCCTGGAGTGGCCACCACTTGACTGGCAACCTCATTGTGACGACAATAATCTTGGAAGTGACCATGCATGGCAAAGAAATAGCCCGGCACTAATCACTAGCCCCTTTTACACAGAGATTGCGGCATATTGACGGAACAACATCACTCTAATATGCCGGCTTTGCTTGCTTCTGTGTTATTTACACAGAACCAAGCAACACCGGCCTGCTGGCGCATCAGTAGCCCCTTTTACACAGTGCTCCGGAATGAAAGAGGTGCTTGTAAACAGCGTCAGGTGTGACGTAAACATTTAGCGCCGCGCCGGTCAGCTGCTTTACAACAACAACACTGGCCAGTGAATTGAGAGCAGAAGTGCTGGAGCTTGCAGTAAGAGGGCCGTATTTTACTGTCCCCAAGATGTGCCGGTTGATCTTGCTACGCGCTGAGTCCAACATCACTGGGACTGTTAACCAAACTGACAAAATTAATCCGCTCACTGCTTCACCTGTGTGTTTGTGTGACAGGTTGGCTGTGAGCTAGTCTCTTTGTGAGGGCAGATCTGCCAATCAGACATACACATACACACAGTGTGTGAAGTCACGTTACTGTAGGCAGAAATAAAGTGTGGATATACGTTCAGACTTAGTAAAATAATAGCGGCGGCGATCCGGTCGCAGCCTAGCTTAGCCTAGCCTAGCTTTCCCATTGTACAACTTCCCCTGGGCAGAAATAGACTTGTAAACTCTGCAAAATGAAGTGTGGGGGTTTGGATTGAGCAACGGACTTTACGTCCAGCTAGATTATACGCCGTTCCTTTTATTTGGTGATTTTTACGGGACATCAGGCCGCCATGATTAATGTTGCACACACGTCCTTCAACTGCTAACATGGTCGCATGTTTAGAACGTAGGCTATGGAACGTCAAACGCCCCCCTGTTCCGCAACAATAAGCTGGCCGCATTTATACAGAGAGGCGGAACTGATTGTGTCGGCAATCTTACTACCCCCCGAGGTAGTAAAATTCCCGGAACAATCTCTCGCACCTTTCTTCCCTCGTTCCTTAACGGTCGCATTTATACAGCAGGGCGGAGGGCCGAAATTCCGGCATATTCCCGGCTTTCACTGGCTGTGTAAAAGGGGCTCCTTTTTCAAAAGCTCAATTTACATGTGCCGGTAGGTGGTTTGTAGCATTTGGACAGAGTAGCTGTAAATCTAGCAGACAGATGTATGAGGGTGCTATCATTCTTCTCATCTAACACTCAGCAAGAAAGGGCATAATGGTACATTCCAGAAATGTTGAGCTACTGCTTTGATGGATGGATATTTTTTATTTTATTTATGTATTTAATATTGTCAGCGCCAGGCAGTGGATACCTATAGCTCAGAAGTTCCCAAACCCTGGTCCACGAAACCGGAAACCTAGCTTGGCTCGTTTGGTATTGGGCTGCAAGGAGACCATATGCTCCAGCATTTAAGCTGAATTACATGACTTCAAAGGCAATTTGCTATTATTTCTGCTAATAACTTTAATGTGGCGCAGTCTGTAATGTTTTTTTTTTCTTTCTTTTCAATCCCTGTACTGCCACAAAAAGGGACATAGTGATATAGACTCCATGGACTGCTGAATGCCAAAGGAAGTAACCACAATGGAATTTAGTTACGTTTTCGGTCACTCACCCACAGCTAGGCTTATTTGTATGTTGGGAGAGTAAATAAAGATCATGCATAAACCAAGACTCAATAAAGTAGACTTGATGCGAGAAGTATGTGTACTCAGGGGCGTCGTAATGGGGTGAAAAGTTAGGACGATTCTAAGGGCCCGTGACTGGCAGGGGCCCAAAAATATTAGAACTTAAGGATTAAAAAAACAAAAATCAATACTTAATATTTAATCAATACTCTCCATTAATAAAACATTGTATCTAACGTGAAACAAATAAAATTAATGGTTCATTTAAAAGTTTTCTGACAAAAAGTAACAATTTCAAAACTCTGTACACCCCCCTGTATTTAGAAGTAATGGTTTGGTCCGCTTTTCAAACAGCTCCTCATCTAGTGTTGCCACCCGTCCCGTTTTTCCCAGAAAAAATCTCATTTGATTTCCTTTGTTCAGTAGTTAAGGCCGTTTCACATGGGCCGAGGCGTTTGTTGCGCCAACTAATTCTCAATGGAGAGGCGAGCGGGGCCGGGCAGAGAGAAGGCGCGTTCCGTTGTCAGGCGGCACCACAAGCGGGCAGGGGCGGTCTCAACGATCTCGGGGCCCGTTTCAAGTTCAAGACCCAGTGTGGGGGGCCCCCACTTTTTTTTTTTTTTTTTAAATAAATAATGCTTGCTCCCCGCGAAAATAAAAAAAAATATTGTGGAAACCATTTGGTTCATAGACGGATTATGAGATAATGGGCCCAGAGGGTGGATAGCTACTTTTTTATGAACAGTAAAGAATTCACACATAGAAAGCTTATTACTGCATGTGTGAGGGGGCCTTCAAGGCCCCTCATGAAGCCCCTAAGACAGCTAATACGTAATGCTTTTGTTTTGCACTTGCTTTTCTATTTTTCACCTACTAGTTGAGGGGCCATGATGATTTATTTCCTTATTTAGGCGATTCCTTTTTTTAGACCCGGTTATTGACATGAATGACTGAGCTCTTTGACAATGCGACATTTAAAGTTATTATCAGTATTTCTGGCCTGAGCCCCTGGGACTGGTTGCATGCAATTTTCTTCTCAAAGTGCACCAGATTGATGAATTTTACTTTAAAATGGTTGCATTTTTTCCTTCCGGGGGAATGCTCCCCCGGAGCCCCCTACAAGGTCCAGGGTTCCCACCTCAGTCTCCTTATATATCCTACTGTAAAAAGCACTGTAGGTGTTTATGGTTATAATAGGTCATTACACTGAACTGGTAGCCTAATAATGGCCGAGCCCTCTGCCCCAAACATCAAGTGTCCCTTTTTTTCCTAAATTCAAGGTGGCAACCCTATCCGCATCCCGTGCCACTATCGAGAGTGATTAACGGGGGATGATTGAATCATGTCTCAACGACAAAAGTCAGTATATCAAAAGCGAAAAGAGAGGAAAGACATTGACACCACAATTGATGTTGATTTTTTTCATTTGAGAATTGAAAAAATAAAATGTGATTTTCACCATAAGAGATGGCCTGTAGCAGATTTGTTTTCCAGAATATTAGCCTTGCATCGTATAGAGAATTGTCTGCAGAATGTTGAACATTTGCACAGTGTTGTATTTTAACAGCTCAGTGTCAGTGTATTGTAGGCCTCTAGTATTGGACTTCAACATAGGTGCACGCCTGTATGAATAGAGTTATAGGTAGTTTAGGTATCTCGCCTGTATGAATAGAGTTATAGGTAGTTTAGGTGTCTTAAGCTTCAATGGGTCTGTTGGGTTCTGGACGTTCCGTTACAGAACATTGCATTTGCTTGGCGTGGCCTGGTTGGGGGCCCAGAGTGATATCTTTTCATGGGGCCCAAAATCTCTGGCGGCGCCCCTGTGTGTACTGATGAGGAGTGCAGAGGAACCTAGGGCTGGGCGATTAATTGAATTTCGATTTCGGTTACAATTTTGGCTTCCCTCGATCATGAAAACAAGATAATCGTAATAAAACGGTTATTGTGCGGCACGCCGGTTCATGTGTAGTAAATGCAGCGCACCCTTCTGTCTCCACCTGCGCTCCGCCCCGCCCCCGCCCGAACACTGTCAGCGATTCCAGTGCAATTGTTTATTCAGCATAAAGTTAAAACGCTCGTCCAGGATGTTACACCGAAACACAAAAGCCTTGCGCGATTGAAGCAGCGTTTCACTCGGTGAAACATGGTGTGAGTGAGACACTGTGATGGCGATGGGTAACGGTGTCATTCACTGTGAGAATTTGCCGGTGTAAGCCGCCGCGCAGAAAAGCTCTGTGGCTTTACGGGTAAAATGATAGTCGGGGATTCCTGCACGTTAACGTTGTTGAGGGAAAAGGCTTCCGCTTTCTGATTGCATTTCTCGAGCCTGAATATATTGTGCCATGTCGGCAAACTATCTGCGCGACAAGAGCAAATATACAGTGAGACGCACCCCCTCCGTTAGTTTCAGTCTACAGACGAAAAGTTACAACCAGCACCTAAGCATGGACTTCGTTTAAATAAAGCGTCTAATTTTTATGATCAGCGCTCTGATGCAAATTCTGAAGTCTGAACATTATGTTGTTAGCTGTGGTGTAGTTTTTTTTTTTTACAGCAACTCAACCTGCACTGCAAAAAAAAGAAGGCAATAAGTCGATCTTTTTGTAGATTCATAGTGTAACCCTTATTTTTATGTGGTAGCGTCCTCCGGTCTCCTCGGAATGGTGGGAACACTCGGGTTACAAATAAACAACAGATACAATTGCTCTCGGCGTTGATTTCTTCTTTAATGATAGGCAAAACGGCAACACAATACTCTCGCATATGCTCGACAATCATAAACTGAATCCCACACGTTAATGTGTCCCCCCCTAAACAATAGGTGGGTAGGAACTAAAGTTACCTGAACGCATAAATGAAATAATAATAAAATACTTATTAATTCGCAATGTAATTTAATTGAGAATTAAATAATGAATAACAATGTAAATTATGATTACAATAGCCTACCTCCTCTTATAAGTCGAAGTACAAATCAATGAATGTTTCACAATCACATCCCTAGTAAAATATTAATTTTACTCTTAGATTCGAAGGTTTTACTGATTATTTATTTTGTGTGGCTTTTTAGTTGTAGGCTATGTTTGAGGAGCACAATTGGGAGTTTTGTTTATGTAATGTTGAAAGAATTGGCTGAATTTTCATTTTGGTGCATCCCCACAATGAATAATCGTCTTTAATAACCGTGATTACGATATCAATCAAAATAATCGTGATTATCATTTTTGCCATAATCGAGCAGCCCTAGAGGAACCATTACCTCAGTGTCTGCACTGGCGTTGGAATCAGACTCTGCTTCTTTCTCGTTGACTTGCTCGAACTTTGCTGCCTCCTTCTCTTCCACTTCCTCTGCGTGGCCGTTGACTTCCGGGGCAGGGCCCTCTTGGTTGGCTGTCACCTCGGTAACTGCTTCCTCTGTGGGCGGGGCCTCCTTGGTCGGGGAAGTCTTCGTGGGTCAAGAAAACAAAAACAATACATTAAAAAAAAGGGTCAACCAAAACATTTGTGTGGTATGATTTAAGAACATTAAACGATTGCTCCATAATAACTCAGGCAGGGTTTCATGACACGGTTAATGCTATAAAGAGTAGTAATGATCAAACCTGGCTCTGAGACTTCTGCTTCTTAAGCCATGTTGGCAGGTATTTAGATATTCCTTTTCCCTCTTTGCCCTCCTTCTCCTCCTTTTCTTTCTCCTCTCCTTGGTCGTTGGCTGGTTCTGGGCTTTCTTCTGAGGCCTTCTCTGTCTGCTCCGGCTCAGCGGCTGACTCCTCGGCCGCTTTCTCCTTCACCTCCGTCTCAGAGCCCGCTTCTGTCGTCATGGTGACACGTCAACCTGCACAGCCAAAGAAAGGAGAGCGAAAAGGAGAGGGTCAGATTCAACTTTTTTACTATGAATGTGATGTGTAGATTTTATTCAGGACTTCTTTAATTGGACCATCATCCTAAAAACAAATTGATGATAATCTGTGGCTTTATTACACAGAACTAGCCTGGAAATCCAGACCTGCCGCTAGGCGCTGGCAAATTAAATTTGCTGCGCCTGTTGTTCTGGACACTCTCCATTGAAGCTCATTAAATATGCCATGAAATCCTGAGCCACCAATCAAATCGTTCTTTCTGATATGGACGGGCCAGAGCCCTATGTATGGTGCTCAGGCGTGCTCAGGGGCGGACGTAACCGGATGGCGACAGTGCCGTCGAAGACGTGATAGTAAACGTCAAAGATTGCTGCGGATATGTTGTTTGAGTTTGAGACGGATTTGTCCTCGGCCCTTTACGATTCGGAAGACGGCACCCAAATCTTTCATTAGCAAGTAAGAGGAATTTTCTGTTTTGCTGACCGGCCACGGCAAAAGTTTAAATTTCAGTTCGCTAAACGAACGGGGCTAAATACGTCACCTGGTTCATCGCTCTGATTGGTTGTAGTTTTATCCAATTGCGTGCAGTGGCATTTGAAAAGCACAAGTAGGAGTCGCCCCTTGAGTTGGGAATTACTATTGATCGTGGTCAGACCCTCTATCGTTCTAGATATGGGTCTGGATTTTCAGGCTAACACAGAGCAGCAGGAGAAAAAAAAATCTGACTTCCCCACTGAATATGAAAATATAAATTTTTCATGACACGCAATTTTGATTTAGTCTGGAGTATCTTTTATAAATGAGCCACATGGGCCCATGGTGTTTTCTAGGAGTGGGATCAATGTTTCCCTTCACAATAGGAGGAAGAAGACATGATAGACAAAAAAAATGTAAAGCTATAAAAGGCACCACCATAGTCATGTATGGAATAAAAACACCAAAATGATATTGTTGCCATGTAAGTCGGTTAAACGTGCCCTTTGGCTCACAGCTGTTAGCACATGAGCTCATAGCTGTTTGAAACATTAGCTCTTGGATTGAGTCATCCAAGTCTTTTTTTTATACAAGAACACAAGAGTTCAGGATGTCAATAATATGTCGCACAATGAGTTTCATCTGGGTCAATAGCCCAACAGCTGGCTACAAGGAGTCACACACATTTGTGCACACTCACAGACAGTCAAAGAGAGGGAAGTACTCATGTCTTAATATCTGAGTCATTGGTTTTACCCTGCAGCTGCAGTCAACGAACACACACACACACACACACACACACACACACACACACACACACACTTCAACCCAAATATATTTGGCAGCGCTGTCCACACACACCCTATCACAGCAAATCCCAGTTAATCAGCACGACACCAATTAGTTAATTACAATTGATGACACTGACATTGGTTTTGATGGCAAGTTTGGGTCAGATGACTAAAGGTTTCAACCTACACATCCACAGTGTGCTTCGGTCTTGTGGGTGTATGACACAAGCAGCTTGGGGCCGAAGGTGAAGCATGATTCATACATTATTAAGTCGTTGTGATGCACTGTTCTTTCAATTGTTCTGAATCTTTCTCTCCCAGTTTTCTCTCTCAAACACACCGACTTCTCTGGCCCTCGGATTTCCCTATTTTGTCCGGGTTTAATTTTCTGACCATCTTACAAGATCTCTTGGACTCTCTTTTCTGCCCTGCCACCTTCAATAAGAAAGGACACACACACACACACTGAGCAGCAATTGTGCGTAGGGAGGAGGCGGGAGTAAAAATAGAACAGGTCTCCTTACGCATGATCGGCTAATGAGGTGAGGAGGGGAGATGGGACAGAAAGTGCTGTGCATGTAGGTGTGTTCAAATGTCAAAGGCACAATAACACTATGTGGGTGAGATAAGGACATAAAGGACAAATACAACTGACCTTCATCTCCTAAAAGGGTTAGAAAGAGGGAATCCCAGTGACTTTAAACATTGGTTTCTATTAAAACAAGGCAATATTTAAATAAGGTCGCTAATACATATAGTAACGTCACTGTTCGTTTGATGATCGTACAGTCTTTCTAAACAACTATGGGATGGATTCGCATGCACTTAGCTAATAGCTATACCACGCATTTTGCGCCACGAGCAAGGCACAGTTTTCACGTATCCAATGAAATCTGCTGAATAACTCCATGTAGAATCATCTGTGTAAACTGTGTGAAAACAGTGTCACAATGCAGGCCTTTTGACACTGTTCTCACCACCGTTTTATGTAGATGTGCAAGAAAGGGCTATTTGGGAGACATTTGAAGTATTGCAGGATGCCATTTATGCAGGAGGGGGGCCACATGAATTTGAAATCAACTAGAGCATATGTTTTGTTCCCTCTGTAGTATGGGGCAATAGTTTTGGTCCATGCCCAATGTGTGCCTCCACTCTTCTTGCAACCCCTAAAGAGGAGTCATCAAAACCAGGTCTATTACTACTTACTCTAAGACACTGTTTCTCAATGGGCCAGCCAGCTAGCAGTGCGGGGTGTGTTTGTGTGAGTTGGCATCCAAAGTGCGGCTTTTTTGCAAGATGTTCGTCACGGCCTCTTAGGGCCTGCTTTAAACTGGCCTCCTCTCTCTAACACCGGGAACCTTGTTCTACCTCTCTCTTTCTCTCTCTCTTTGCATCCCCAACTCACCCACTCCTCGCTCTCCCTCTATCCATCCTCCTCTTCTCTCCAGCCCCGGGGAGTCTTTTCCTCTTTTTTCCTCTCCATCAAATCTCAACACTCATATCTCTCTCTCTCTCTCTCTCCAATCCCCTTCTTCTGGGCCCCTTTTCATTCCCCTCCAATCGCCCACTCGCATGATCTCCCCCCTAAACCCCTCCTCTTTCTCTCTTCTTCCCACAGTCCATATAAACAATAGCAGTGACATTATAACTGCCTCTCGCTTTCCTAAAAGAGATTGGACGAGTGTGGTGTGTCTGTTTGTTTCATCAGGAAAGTAGAACTATTTCACAGTCAATTAGTTGCGTTCAAGTAACCTAGTTGTCCAAACAAGCAAGAGAAGAACGCCTGCAGCTAACGTGATAAAACCATATCTCAACTTATTTCCTAATCTTAACATGATCTACCAAGCATTGCATACATATTTGCTGGCTGCTTGCCACTGAAAGCAGCTTATCTGTATTTATTTTAGTTGAAGCAAGTTATTTTCATAATCTTATTAATTGCCCGACTCAATCGCATTAGAAGAATATTCTGTTTTTCTTGACAGAAGTTCCACCTAGCAGGACATGTTTTCAATGAACAGCTGTTGCACATGATTTTTTCTCAAGCAAAGATGAAACATTTACTTATGCAGTGTGGATTGACAATGACATTGACTGAACCCTTTGACCTTTAGCTCAGTAAACACACCTCCATCAGACTTTACTGCTGCACTAAAACAAGACACTAAAGCTGTCCTTACAACACTTCGTCATCATCATCTAGTAACTGTTTTTCAAATGAAGGTTTTGAATGATAAAAGTGAATTGATGGACACAACTAATGCGCTCTTACCTATGTTGCTTTTCTCTTTACTTCTTGTCACCACTCGTGTGCCTTCCCATTCGTACTCGCTGTCTTTTCTTTCACTTTTGTCGGCCACCTCAAAGCAAACACAGCCTGCCTGCCCTAGAAAACTGTCATTGCCATTTTCTCTCCTGCATCATCCTCCCTTCTCTCTCTCTCTCTCTCTCTCCCCCCAGCGCCCTGCGTGTGCTGCTTCCCTAGAGACTGTCGCTCAGAGAAACAAGGCCAGAAGACGAGTGAGAGCGGAGAGGCTGGAGAAGGGGGGTCGGGTGGAGAGAGAGATAGTGAAGAGAGTGTGCGAAAGAGAGGAGCGGAGCAGAGAGAGGGAGGGAAAGATGGATGGATGGATGAGGGAGAGAGAGAGAAGAGAAGGACTTACTGTGCCAGATTACTAATGTACACACTAGCATTGGCAATCCACAGTTTTTCAGAGAATCACTGAGCCATTACTTTAAATTGCTTGCCTGCCTTCCATGTTGAAATTGCGTATTGCATAATAAAGCTAAGGAAACACGACTAAATAAATAAACAGCCAAACAGAGAGACCTCTAAGACAATAACTTTTCTCCGCTTTTTCTATGTTGGTTTTAAAATCCCCGTGGTCGGTCAGAGTTAGTGTGGACTTTTATACACACTTTTACAGACCAGACTCTCCAAACGAGACCAGATCCTCATTTCCAAAAATGCTAAATGTTGCTGTTTTTACCCTTCACACACACGCGTGCACGCACACACATAAATGCAAGGCCTATAGCTCTCCTAACAGCTTTATTGTCGTCCGTCTGGGTTTTTTTTGGGGGGGTTGTCGTCATGGCAACAACAACTTCTCGACCTGGCCTGTGGCCCGAGAGATAACGTTTTATGAGAGCATAGACACAGACACAGACACAGCTTAAAGCCACTACGAGTAACATGGCACGTTGGCGTCCCCTTTGGACAAAAGCGGTAGTATTTTTACGACGCCCGCCGTCGCAAAGCTGTTTTCTAGCTCGTGCCAGGCGCGTGAGTGTGAACTGAGAAGGGAGCAATATAGTGCATGGCCGTGTGTTGAAAGTGTGAGGACTCTTTTCGGCTCTGTGAGAGTGGTTTTAACACTGCATGAACTAATGCCAGTCACTGCCGCACGCACCTGATTGCAATGAGTTGATGCAGCAGTGTCACCTAACTACTCTCTCTCTCACGGAGCTGAAAGATTACGTGTCCGACTCCTCACAGAAAGCGAATGAACGATAGACGGCAGTTAGTATGGATCACGATGAGGTAATGTGTTTATGTTGTTGTAAATAATGACTATTTCAGATAATGGTTATCTGATGATGGTGAAGCAAAGCAAACTTTGTGTTAGTACCAACCGCTCATTCATTTAGGAGTAAACACTGCAGTCTAGTTTCGCTCTCGTGAAATTGTATACACGTTGCTTGGCAATGCCCTCGTCCCCCCCGTAGCCTATATCACTCTCCCTTTTAGCTTTTCTTCATTGCATTTTCTTTTTTTTCTTTGATGGTTCAGCCCCGTTATCAGTCATTATGACGACAAATAACTGTCTCAAACAAGGCTCCCGCTCCCCTTCCCTCACCTGGAGGGATAGGCTTCTCAATTCACGTTGCTGCGCCACACTGAAATCTACGACCAATACGGATATGTGACCATAGAGCATGCATGAGCGAACCGAAAATGGGACTGGGTATGCGACCAGACCAAAAGCAGTAATAAAAACTATTTAAAAACGTCTTTCTTTGCACTGATGGTCTCGTTTGCTGTTAAAGGTAATTTATGATTATGAGAGGAAACATGAGGCTGTTTAAAAGATATTTAAATGTTACTCGTAGCCGCTTTAAGTTTAAACAAATAACATAAAGCCGGAGTCATGTTACTGGCTTTCCACATCCGCTCTTTTACAACCTGATACAAAGCAGATGAGACAGCTCTCAGTCAAATAATATAAGACATTCTTACCTGCCCCTAACAGCACTACAAACAGGGGGAGGATAGGGGGTCAGAGAGGGGAGGGACAGGTTTCCCATGGCAACGACATTCATGGACTACAACAATAAATCCCCATGGAGACAAAGAGATTACCACAGCAAAAATACAGATTAGTGCACGAGCATGGAAGTGACAATGGGGATTATGAGCGTGCCTAAACCCATTTCAAACCACATTAGATTTACAGCAGAAACGACACGCTTTAGTTTAGACAGGCCGACGGACGGGAAATGCAACAGCTAATTTTCAGTGGATTTCAAAACACACTTCCATTGCCTGATCCTCCGCACTGCTATAATTCATTGTATCCCTCCCATCCAATTCTGAAAGTACCTAACCAGAGAGACCAACCCAAATGGGGGAAGAGAACTGCAAATCATCCCACTTGTTTAGATGTTCCTGACGCACTTACAGTAGATCCAAACATGAATTCCACCGATAAGAGCTCTGATTGGCTTGGTTGTTTTTCCAGATGAAGAAACAAACAGCCATTAATGAGAGTAAGTAACCCAAACCCCTCAATAGCTCGATAAGATCTGGAATTGTGGGTGTGGTGAACTCAGAAGTCTGGTGCCAGGCTGACCACCACACTGTGTCTGTGAAGGTAGTAACAGGTGATGTAATTACAGCATGACATCATAAATCTTATCCAGCAGAGTGTGTGTGCGTGTGTGTGTGTCACTCTAAATTACTTAAATACTCTTAAGGACAATAGTTTTGGGGGAAATTTGGTGGAAACGTTGTCAGTAGTTTATAGAATAAAACCAAAATGTTAATTTTACTTAAACACCTGTAAGTAGTAAAACGAGAGACACTGAATATTATGAACGGTCTCTTAATTTTTTCCACAGCTGTATATTAACTGTAAGAACCAGCTGGTTTCTAGAAACTCATAACAAACAAACACCCAAACAAAAGAAAACATAGCTCAAATTTCAATTCAATGTTGAATTAATATGGGTGCAATAATTAATACAAACTGAAAGTTCCTAGGAGCACCTTTAATGATGCAAGAGGAAATGTCAGGGAATGACTGAGCTAAGTTTCTGAACTATTGAAAAGAGTTTGGGCGTGTTGGTGGTGCGTCGGACTATGAATGTCTGTAAAAAATGTCAACGCATCCATCCAGCAACAGCTGCTGAAATATTTCCAACCGCATGACCAACTTTTTGTCCCCAAAGCTGCATTGCTTGCTGTTGGTGTGGATATGCCTCACTAAATCAATTGCTTTGTGCGTTAAGAAACATTTACAGCGTTTCTATTGAGCTACATAGGTCGTTTCAGACAGCTGGTGTCCACTGGATGCATTTGGCTCCGATAAACACAGCATGGGAAATCAATTGACTCTCGTTCAGCTGAGACTAATGAATTCAAAATCCAATCCAGTAGCGGTTCGCACCGGGACATCTCGCATTCTGAACACTGTCTGACGCAACAACAAAAAAACGTCGCTTTTCAAATCAATCCATCACATCAAGTTCACAACCCAACAACAGCCGACGGATACTGAGAGCCCCAGTTTGGTTTTGAAATACCCACACTATCCTAATCTGTGCTGTTCTCTTGTACAATCTGTCCATCTGTCACACAATGACACGTGCATACACACATACAGCAAATAAACCCATATGCATGCACACAGACACAAACACAAACAGATTATTTGTTTATTTTTTTTTATCTTTATTTGTGAAATCATTTGAACATATGTTTTTATTGTATTTTCATGCTTTTAATTTTTCTTTTTTTGATATGTCTGAAATAAAATTGAATAAATCAATTCTAAAACGCGAGTAAACGCTCACAGAATCACCGGTAAACACACTTTTTGTTGTCAGTGTTGGTGTGAAATTGATGTTCATGTCTGTGCCAACACTCCACTCTGACACGCAAATTGAGGATTACACAAAGGATAATCTGTGTGTATGTTGTTGTATCAGTCTGTCTGTCTGTTTCAGTGTATCCATTCAGTCCTTCATCTTCCTCTCCATCTCTGTCTGTCTGTCTGTCTGTCTGTCTGTCTCTTCTACTCCCAGCTTTACCTGATAAACATGTCACTGCCCTTACAGAACACACACACTTACCAACACTAGTGTCCCTTTTGCTGAGACAGACGGCTCATAGGGTACGCTTCAATCAAGACACCAATTCTATGTCATTACGTTTGTCACCGTGTTATTACTGTCAGCTCATCTCTGCAACTGTCAGCTGCAAAACTATACGGCAGTGAAACCAACTTCTTTAACACCACCAGGAGCAAAATAGGGTCAATACTCGATCAATTTCGATTTGCATGTAAGAAACATGAAATATTTTTAAGAAAAGTATTGATGTAAGGGAGAAATGAAATAGCAATGACAAACATTCAATTACAAAATGTATATTCTGTGAACCCTATCTTCTTTAGTGTTCCAATTTTGTCTTTCTGTGTGTGGGAGAGTAATGGCTCAGCTCATAGCTTCTATTGTTAGCTGCTAAACTCCCCTATTCAGCGATTAAAGCAGTCAGGCGCAAGTGGCCCGTCTGTGTGAATGTGTGTCTGTGCGTGCGTCCGTCGTGCCCGTGTGTGTGAGAGACAAAAAGCAAAAGTATGGGTGGGTCACACAAGTGCACGCGAGGAGATATAGTTTACACAGTGTGTGTGTGTGTGTGTGTGTGTGTGTGTGTGTGTGTGTGTGTGTGTATGTATGCGTGCGTTTGCGTGAGAGAGAGAGGAAGAAGGGAGGAAAAAGCATTAATTGGTTCACGAGAGAAAATAAGAGAAAGTGGGTGAAAGAAAGACAAAGAAAGACAATGAAACTCCTGTAAAGAAAATACGTGGCTCTATGTGGTCGACTCCCAAGTAGCAGTGGGTGTGGTCGTGTTACTATGGCAATGAACATCCCATGGTGGTGGTAACAACAGGTGCATAGGCAAAACAAATGACTTCACTGGCATCAGGGCTCATTATCATTACAGCTGCCCAGTGTGGCAAGCTGATGCTCACACAGAGTCAGTAACATCCTCCTCTTGTGACACAAAGCTACAGGCAGATTACAATCAACAGAGAGAGCTTTGAACTCTGTCCGCAATGCATACTGTCAAAACATGGTATTCTGCTTTTGAAGTCACACGTTGCAGCCCTCAAGCCTTTGGTTAACATCTATCCTAATATTGTTATTCATTTAAAAATCCAGTGTTAATACACAGTCTAGGCTCTGTAAACAGGTATGTAAACAAATAAGTATGTAAACCCTTACCTCTAAAATTAGACATTCCCCTTGTGAATGCCATATGATGTGCTCATTTTTAGAACATCGTCCTTTCGTTTTCTCATTTACTGCTATAGGACGTGTTGCCTCTAAATCTCCAAGATTCATTACGTGAAATATACTGTGAATCAACTGTCTCTTCTCAGTCAATGGCATGACCAGAACAGATTATTTAGGTGCCTATATCAGTTAATCCCAGACCCGTCAACTCTGACCCCCTAACCAGGAAACAGGACATGTGGCATGGGGGCAATGCTGAATCCCCCCTTCTCCGTCTTTATCTTTCATTCTCATGTTTAGCCACACACACACACACACACCTCAGAATTGGTGTCTCTCCATCTCTCCTTCTAGAGCCCGTCAACGTAACAACAGGAAATGACCAGAGACAGTGCAAAACATCCTAATCAGAATGTTTTTCGTTTCTCTCGTTCTCCGTTCGATCATAAGGAAAACTCACTCATCTTGCTTTTTTTAAAGCAAATTCCAAGCTACATGGTCAGTTACTTGTTTACTGGATAGCTCAAATTGAGTCATATCAATTTGTTTTTTTATTAGATATACCAGGCTTCAGATATCTACCTCCCCCTGGACCTCAATTGATCTCAACCAGCCCCCGCCCCATGTATATTTTTGACCTGTGGGAAACGCAGTATATCGAGGCTGCTTTCCGACCGTCTTAATACGCCCCTCACACCATTCATTGCTTCTTTAGACTCTTGTCCAAAATGTTTGACAAACTTCAGAGGTTTCTCAAAGGCTTTCTAATGAGAGCGAGTTAGCGGGTCTGCACTCCCTGTCAACCAGTCACTCCTCTTCTCTCACTTCCTTTTCCTCCCCTCATCCCTTCCTCTTTATCACACGGTACCCCACCTCCTCTTTGCTGCTCCCACACTTTTCTTCTCAAGCCATCCTGCCATCCATTTTTTTTTTTCACAGTCCAAATGAATAAACAGTCAACATACACATGTCAATGTATGAATAATTAAACCAATGATATGACGACAAATTCATTCATCAATCAATCAGAAAGAATTCATTAAAAAAAAGTCACAAATGAATTGTGTGTGACTCGGACATTTTTCAGAGTTTACCCGGGTGAGCTGTATGAACACAAATGTCCAGGTTATTTGACCCAGACTTTAAGCAGAGCTTCTGGCGAATCAGGCCGTCACAGAAATCACCATACAAGTGTAGGGCAGGCACTACCCCTCTCCTAAATTACCTTGAGTAATTCTAGCGACCACGTGAACACGGACAATCTCCTGTTGTTTGCTACATGATCCACACATTTTCCGGGTCAGATTTCCTTGATATTTTCTGGATTTCATGGATGAAAGGGGCTTGTAAAAACCTCAAATCTTTCTTGGGTATCTTAACAGACACCAGCTGATAGTAGACTTAATACGCCCTCAAAGCTGGCTTTTGAAACTGCCTGTACAGAGTGTTTATTACATTTAACACTGTTATTGGTCCATTAAATTGCATTTTTGGCATTCGCTGTCCTCAGGTCAATAGATTTTAATGATCAAGGAAACCTGACTGATGCAATTGCCAAGAAAAATTTAACTTTTTTTGACCACATGGAAAAAATACGGTAAGCTTAATTCTTTCTCCTCTTTCCCAATTTGCCTGATTTTCAGATCTTGTGTTGAAGAGCTGTCACCTGACCTGAGGCCGTCTTGATCACATTAGTTTTGAATTACGCCCACCATCATCCATTTTCCTGCTGATAAACTGAAGTACCAAGATAAGCTCATGTTGCTCTCTAAGATGTTTGTGGCATATTAAAAGATGGAAGGCTCTGCCCCGTCCTGCCATGCTCTGTTTGGCCTCTCCCTGTGAGAATGTGACCCTACGCTGATTAATCTGTTTTTAACTATGTTTGGCCCCCCGCCATAGCCACGGGCCCACACTCTCTCTCTGTTCTTTATTATATCACTTCTTTCAGAGCTGAACACTGGCTGGGGACGGCTGTTTGCCCTCTCTTTTTTTTACTTATCATTTTCTTCACTAATTTTTTGGGCATTTAGCTGACCTTATACCAAGAGAAACTACCCTATACCTCCCCCTCCCTTTCTAGTCCTTTCTAGCCCTTCTATCAGCCACATCCTGTACATCTCTCTATCCCTCTTTCACTCCCACCCTCGTCCTCCTCCTTCCCTCACACTGTCTCTCTGTGGCGGTAATAAGCTGAACATTGCATTACAGTTTCCATTCATGCGTGCCTCTCTGATCTTCTCTGTGTGAATGCGGGTCCTGCGGTGCCCGCTGGCCCCAGCAGCAGACTCTGAAAGCTGGAGGCTAATACTCGCGGGTCACGGCTGACTGCTACATAATAAAATATGTCTGCGTTTAAAGTGCTGCCACTGTCCTAATGTCATTGTGAGCATTGAGAGGACAATCAAGCGTTGGAATGTGAATGTTGGAACTACTTTGACCAAAACAGGACAGTACAAACCTTGCAAATCCATCCATTTAACCAAGTGGAAATGTTTGCATTTTAGATTTTTTGTTGATATTATGTTATTATTCAGACAGAAAAAATTAGGGACATTTTAACGGGAGGAGGAAGTATTCTCTGTACATGTGACTGTTGTTAAAACACAGTCACACCTACTCATTCAATCTGAAGCGGGCTATCTGTGAGTGTCTGAGTTGATGTGACGTGTTTTTCTCCTGTTGAACCGACAGGGTCAGAATCAGGATGAAAACTCACTTACACACACACACACACACACACACACACACACACACACACACACACACACACACACACACACACACACACACACACACACACACACACACACACACACACACACACACACACACACACACACACACACACGTTCCCATAGCCTTTCCGAATGGTTAAGCAATATCTCTCACTCTCTGTCACACTCACTCAGTCTCTTCCTCTTTGCTTGTTTCTGTATTCCTTCGTTTCTCCCTTTGTCGCTCCATCTCTACTTTTGTGTCTGTGCCTTTCTACCCCTCACAAGATGAGGGAGAAAAACATACAAATATGAATGGAGCTCAGTGCTTTAGTCTGCGCTTGCATTTGGAGTGCTCTCCCAGCCTAAACTAACGCAGAAGTGACAACACATCAAATCCTGCCTATGGAGGAGTTATAGAATATTTAAGTTGAAAATAAAAGAGGCATAGTTTGGTTTTACTGTTCCTTTAAGACAAAGTAGTTTCATCTAGTATTTTCTATCACAGTGCAAGTGAGACACCGATATGAATCATATCAGTATCATCTTATATCATATGAGACTGAACTAACAATACACCTGTTCCAGCTTTAAAGTAGTACCCGGCCACCAGCATAACTGTCACATATTGTTTCGTTAGCTTATCGAATTTTCAAGGCACTCATTGTAGCAAACCCGGAGTAGTTCGTTCCATCCACCTTTAATGAGCAGATTCTCCACACCAGAGCAACCAATTAAGGCTTCTCTCATTAGCGGGTTTGACAGAGCCGCCACTGTTCTACACACATCCTGAGAGTCTGAGAATGAACATGGCTCTGATGATTATAGATAAACTGTATAAACACACACACACAGACAGTCAGACAGAGACAGAAAGAGACAGAGAGACCCGACAGGAAGAGCCACCAGAGTGATAGACGTGCTCGTTTGTGAAGTATGTGCTGTTCAACTGTTAAAACTTGTTCTCGTTAATTGGCGGGCTCGGTTTTGTAAATGTATTTAATTCCAAAGTCAAACAGGGTCTAGCGCCTTCAGCAGGCATTATAAAAAGGTACCATCATTCTGGAAAAAAAATTTAAATACAATAGCAGGGCTACTACCAACAATCATATAGGGTCTGTCATGGTTGTTATCAATGGTGCAGCATGCATGCATTGCAACAAGCACCTATCAGACAGTCATTGATAAGGCCAGATATGTTTTTGTTCAGAAAAGATCAGCTGTTTATTGAGAAGCAGCCACCTTCATAAAAGCTGGCACCACACAGACAATGTTTCATTTCCTCAACATTGAAATAGGTTGATGTCGTGTATATATATATATGGGTTTGTTAATTGCCGCAGACATTTTTTCTTTTCTTTTTTTACACGTCAGCACAATCTAAGCACGGTTGGTCGGCCAGCCTATCTGTCCGTCTGTGAAGAAGTTGAACCTTTGCCATCTGTCAAACAAAGTGTAATGCAAAGCACAGTCATGTACAGTACTATATGTACGAACAGTAGCAGGAGTGTGTTGAGAAAGCAAGACCCATTTTTTTAATCAGGAACTTATGATGCTGTCAAAGGCAGACCTTGATCTTAACATAGGAAAGTGTAAAACCAACTTTAAGCCATTCAAATTAATAATTTACTGAATAAATGTGCCACACACAGAATTATGGACGTCATAATCAAATTAAAGCTTTAACAGAAGTGGAACTGATCATTTGACCAATTTATCAAGAAAAAATAAGATGAAAATATGATCAGATGATAAGGGATGTCCTCACCAAATTATTTTTAAATTATTAAGATACACAACAGACTAATCACTATCGGATAGTAGCCTACCATTACAAAAAATACTGGTGGTGTTGCCACAGTCCCATCTTTCTTTGTATCAACACATCATGGGACGAACCCCATCTTCTTTAAAATCCATGAACAAAATGTCAAACAAACTAGGACTGCATTTCCCAAACATCCTTGTTGAAACCACTTCCCGGGCATGAGACCATGTGAACCGAAACCTTTGGGAATAGTAGGTTACAACAACGTGTTTTTGGTGTTGCTGCAGCTGCGACGAAAACGAACAAACGAATAACATCGCTTCACAACAACAAATAAAACGGCAAGAAAATACATGTAGCCTAGTTAACAACAGCTAGGTGCTTAAGAAAACAACGGCCAAAAACATGAACGCGAATGTTTGACCAGCCTTTTCAAAACGCAACGAGTACGTTAGCATTGAGTAGAATAAAGTAAACCAACCGCCAACGGTAACCCATCGTTAACGTAGCGGGTAGACTTCACCTATCCACATACCAGGAAATACAACCACCGCTAACGTAACTGTGTTTTATTTGTTTCACTTGTCAAAACATGTCCCTTACGCTGGTTTTACCTGGGCTTAATATATATGTCTATATACCGAGCCTTTGATGCTAGCCACAACACACACGTCCGAGCGAGACGCCGCGCGACATGAAAGTAGTTTGGATGGTGATAACAGGGATATTGTGGAGGAAGATAGGCGCCACCATGACCAAGGTAGCCGATGACTCCTACTCCAAATAACGGGATATCAGGAGGAAGCTTACCGTTTGCTTGACCATTTCAGAAAACTGTTTCCAGTTAATGTATCTGTTATTTCAGGTTTAGTGCATATAAATATGAACTGCACCAAAAAAAACGACTTCAACCCCGCTCAATATATGAAAAGCATCGAACCAAACCTCCTTAGCTAATGTGTATAGCACGTGATTTAAAAGGTGGTTCAAATGAAGCGTTACCTGTTGTAATTTCCAGCGAAGCGTGTGGGGGAACGTTTCCTAACGTGGCCTCTCGCTCTGTTCTCCTCCTAAAAAGTAACGTTGGCTACGTCCCTCTATCTCAGCCTCCAAAAATCTCCACTACAGTCCCAAACCGAAAATCTGGCTTCAGCTCAAAGCAGACGTGTCCATCATCCCCAAGACCCACCCCATACAGTGAAAAATACCGTTTGGACGTCGCTCATTGGCTCAGAGAGGTTACTGTATTAGATCTTGAGATTTGATTGGTCGCCCACGCTGTCCATCTGCGTTGGAGGGCCGTTCGATGCAGATGTGGCAGTGATGGTGTGGCGAGGTAGCTCTCTCTAGAGGGCGAACTGGATAACTACAATGTTATGATTATTTGTTTCACCGTTGTTCCCTCTTACACCCCACATTTTAAGTCCATAATTGTTTTCGTTTGTAGTTACTATACACGTTATAGCCTGCCAACGTTTGGCCAGTAGGCTAATCCCAAATGAATGGATGTTTCACAAGATTTTCAGGTTGCTTCAAAATAATTAAGATTCAATGGGCTTGTGTAAGCATCTGTCTTAAATCATAGTTATGGTGCTGTTCAAGATATACAGTAGCCTACACTTCCTCTCATAATAAAACTATAAAATTATGAAGTTTTTCAATTAGCCTAATATTTTCCTCGTATTGTCTATGGACAGAAGTTTATTTTTGTTTATTTTGCCTTCTTGCAAACCATTTTTTCTCATCTTCATAAATTCTGTTTTCTCTAACATAATTCACATTAGGCAAATTGCAGACCCATATACAATGATAGTTTTCATTGCTCTAACATGAGCTGTCTAATCTAATCCAAACCAATGTTTGAGAAACGCTGCATTGCAGTAATATCAATATTTATGGTCAGTTGGCGACGGGGACCCCTTGATGAAGCTAGTGGTAGCCTATGTGTTCTGTAAGCCACATAGAAGGGTTTTAATTTACTATTTTAAATAAAAATATACGTATATATGTAAAAAGTATAAAACTGCTTCACAGTAACAATAAAATTGCAACTTATGCTTTACATCTCTGTTTAAAATTGACACCTAAAATCTGCGCAAACACACACACACAAACATTCAAGCACCCCTTCCATATGTATAGGCTATGTAACCACACTCAGATTAGATAAGCTCAAGTAATTGGTTTATAGTGTGAGGCAGCGTGGAGATTTGACATCAACGAAAGAGGAGGCGTAAACAAGCACACAGGAACAACACCAATGTACAGAAGAATATTACAAACATCTACAGGGCATATTGTACAGAGTGAGGTGACAATAATCAAAATATGGCTGCTATTGTAGTATATAGGCTAGTAGGACCGGTTTCAGTGGACTCACCATAAGTAGAGTGGCATGGATCCGGCAGAGGAGGACAGTAGGCCAGTAGAGTGTACACACACAAGCATAGGGGAACAGAGACCAGAAGAAACAGATAATCAGACGTGGCTTCAGCCTTATTTCATGTTACATCATCAACATGTTTCTTTTATGAGCTGCATCTGCGGCAGTTGTACACCTCAGATGTAGCCGAAAAATCCAGGTCAAGTGTTGAGGGGTTATAATAACATTATTTCATGCAATTAAGTCAAAAGTCTGAGTCAAAGTTAGATTCAATTGATTTTACTTGTAATGTTGGTTTGGTTTCAGAGTGAGTCTTGATTCCTGTTCCCCCAGGACTGAATAAGCATAATCCATAATGGTCTTGTGGGAAGAAGAAAAGAAAGACAGCACACAGCAGAACTCCTCTGAGGGCGTGACAGCAAACAGTCCCCATCACTCTCCATTTTATTGACATAATATCAACATGTAAGGAGAGCGAAAGGAAACACGCCCACGCCCGGAGCGCTTAATCACACAAATAATACGTGGGATAAGTGAGTTAAGAGTCACAACCTCCTTGTGTCCCTCGAGTCTTGGACCAGTTTGACTCCCCGGTCCTTGAATTGAATTGCTAACAATGATTGCAGCCTGCTGAGGAGGACGCACACAGAGAACAGCTTGACCTTTTATCAGTCTCGGTTTTGGATCGCGATAAAAAGAAAATACAGGGTAGCCCAGAGGGTAATTTGATCTCATCAATCCTGACAATGTGAGGGGCTGTCTAAGGACAACCCAATCAGCCTTCTCAACAACAAAACTCAAATCTGCTAAATAAGTAATAACAAGCTGATTGCTTTGTTTGTTTGGCTTCACACAACCACATCAAAGTCAACTCTAGAACACTAGTGTCGTATAGGTAGAATGAAGGCCATGAAAAGTTTCTCATGGTTTTCTCGGTTCTATGGCAGTTTATTCATTAACCATGCAGTCCCAAGATACAGCCTTAACATTTAGCACATTGATCAAATCACAATGAATGAATGAATCAAGTCTAGCTACAACATGCTACTCCTCTGTGCTTCTCTGGATCTCTAAAGCCAAAGAAAAGTAGTAAAGAAAGTAAGAAAAGTGTACCTGATTGTCAAAGGTTCCATAGTGCAGTGATACTTCCCACACCGAGATTAAGAACAATCGTATAGGCCTTGAGTCTACAACTTATCAGCCCGACCTGATCTAAGGTCTCTCTCTCTCTTCTGTGCTGTGTCTCTCCACTGCCTCTCTTGCCCTACAGAAACCTCTCAGTGCACACAGTGGTTGGATCTTTGCCCTCTGCTGCTGTACGCCTGGGCTTGAATGCGTTGAGCCTGTCGATACGCTAACAGGCTTGGCACAGTGTCCTATGACCAGGGAGCTATAGTGGGCTATAGCTAGCTGTTGGGTTTCTCGTGCAGGCATGAGAGATCAAACCAGTGCAGATTCTCTGAGGGGATTAGTGGAGAGCCCTTCTGAGGGGAATTACCCTGACGCAGCCATCTGGACAGCAAAACATTGCCCACCAGATCAACTAAAGTCCAGCTAACCTTTGGCCTTAACAGTCGACTATTGCTCAGTCATCCTCCTACCTTGACCCACTCAACCCTGGCCTGCCCCCTAATTTTAAACACTTTATTGATTAGATGCACTGTGGATGAAAGCATGCTTAAACCCAGTGGCTTAAAGGTGCAGTCAGCAATTCTAGAGAACGTTTGCTGTCAAAATCACATTTTGTCAGAATCAGAGAATATCTCCTCAAGATTTGCTACCTGTCCGTATGTCTGTGTGTGCGCTGAAATAAAAGCCAGTGTTATTACAAAGTCTAGGCTCTGTAAACTGGTAAATAAAGGGGGCCCACCGTAGCTAGCAACATGCGTATTAACAGGGGATTTTTTTCCCAGTGCACACACAGTACGGGTAGGTAGCAGTTTGTGAGGAGATTTTATCAGATTTTGACAAAAAGTGATTTTGACAACAAGTGTTCTCCAGAATAGCTGACTCATCCTTTTATTATGGAATCTATTTTTCCAAGACTAAGGCAATTCTGCTATACATTTACGATACCAGAAATAACGTATGTTCCTCCTTTAGTGTTCACAATTGTTCTCAGTTTGTTTATGGAGCCACATTGCCATGCATTTTCTTTATTATAAATGCGAACCATCAATTAAAGAGTTACACCTTTGGGTTAGCCACAACAATTGTACAAATACTTGTAGAAGAGAAAATTCCACATGCTCCATAAGAAGCCAGCTGACTTCATTCAAGACATTAGACAACTCTACTGGACATAAACGCAGCCAGTTCCTCTTAAGTGACAGCTATTTTATTTTAATTTATTTTTTCTAAAAAAGTTATGTGTTGTCTGAAACATTTACTGCAGACACCACTGTTCTGGAGGAAACACATCTGGTTGATCATGTGCAACAGAATTACACTGAAACTGCATCTGCACACCTCAGGGTACATAATGCAAACCACCATGTGTGGTCAGCAATGGAGGACACACTCATTGCTCTCTTTTCTGGCATTTTAGTGCTCACACACATCAGAATTGCACAATCACACGGACCAAGCCGTCCGACTGTGCTATTATAGGAACATATTGTGTAGAAATAAATCGTGAAAATATCATATTGCACTGTTGCCTACAGTACGCGTGGATACACAAACAAACAGGTTCAACTGCGACTACACTCCCAGCCTAAGTCCATGCACAAGCTTTTAACCCCTACGCTAAAAAACAATGAATCCCAATATAATACAAACACACACACACACACACACACATCAAAGTGTATTTTACCTGCCAACTAAATGAGAATCAGCTGGGACCAACTGCTAGGCTGGACTGAGCATTTCCTCGGTGCGATTCCACTTCTCTCCTTCCACGCCGTCTTCTCGTGTGTCCAACAAATACAGAGACATTGAACAAATACTTCACACCTGTTTGTTTTATGTTAGGTTAACCACCAGCTCCCTCCCTCCCTCTCTCACTCACTCACTCCTTCTCTTCCTCGTACACTTCTTTGAGTGAGTGTGTTGTAACTCTAAACTCCAGGATAAGGTGACGGCTGAGGGAGAGAGAGAGAGAAATCATTAAATAAAGAAGAAACAATCTTGTGGACAGTCCGAAATATAAAGGAGACAGCATATGAGAAAAGAGGTGTTATTTTTTGCAGGGTGTACCGATGGGTTGTACCCTTCATCACTAGCAGTAAACAAGATAGGAAAAAGAAAATGTCAGTTTACTCTAAAACTTGTTCTTCAGTCAGTGCTAAAAAAGTGTGTGTGTGTGTGTGTGTGTGTGTGTGTGTGTGTGTGTGTGTGTGTGTGTGTGTGTGTGTGTGTGTGTGTGTGTGTGTGTGTGTGTGTGTGTGCGTGTGTGTTTGTGATGGAGTTATCAGTCATAGGTGTGTCTTGAATTAACAAAGCTGAAAGGGTAAAATACATTATTCTGTTTGTATATTGTTCATTTGGGTGAGCATGGCAAATGTGGAGAACCGCACTCCCATATACATTGAACTGGTACTAAGAATAGCTCTGTATTGTTATGTATTGAACCTATTAACACCATACCTTATTAACATGTATTAGAAATATGTAAATTTTTTCAGCATCTCAAGTCACAACCATTTTACACACCATGTCCCAAATAAATTAATCACCAACTAAAATGGAATGAAACACAATTTTTCCGTATGCCTTATAGCCTGATAAGCTTCACTGAAGAGATGCTGTTAGTAGTTTTAAGTAGTAGCTATCAAGGCTATTTTGAATAGCCTGAATACTATATACAAGGGTTTTTCAAAGTGTGAGAGAGTGAACCCCCCCTCAGAGAAAAAATTTCAGCAGAGCCCCCCCCCCCCCACACCAAAAAAGAAATATCTAAATCCCTGTGTGTTTTGAAAGATATTTTAATTATATTTAAAACACATTCTAAACATATTTGTGCGTTTTAAACAATTTTTTTTAGACATTTTAACATCTTTATCTAAGTAGGCCTATGTTTTTGTTTAGCTTTTTTAAAATACATTTGAACATCTTAATCCAGTGGTTTAATCCTGCTTCCTTTAAGCATGGATAGTAGTGACTGAGGCCCTCATTTATCAATTTTGCGTGGAAACTGGTGCAGATTCTGGCGCAAATACCTCCCTACGCCAGGTGTCGCGTGGTATTTATCAAACAGGCGTATCTCGCCAATCTCAGCGTACGCCATGGCCATTATTGATAAATTCGGTGGATGAAAACGAGCGTATCACGCCCCTATATTTTCTCAGTTTAGAGGCCTCGCCCAGAGGTTTTACGACATGGATATGCGCAATACGGCACTTCCCTGAAGTAGAAATTGACAGAATAACAGCGAAAGTAGAAAAAAAGAGTTTCATTTCGGAGCATTAGCCTACAAGCAGCATCAAAGAACGACAGAAGTCAGCAGTTAGGAAGGAAATAACTGCTGCGGTCAACAGCGTTGGTGTTGACTCAAAATCGCCACTAAAAAAAGCGTGTTGCTGTTCTGAAATGCAACCAACTGGGGGTGCGGGGCTGCGGGCATAATATAAGTGGTGGAGGAGAAAAAGACGCACCAACTGTCCGATAATGGTCCCCATAAAATAAATACACGTCTGCAGAGATTTGAATGATTAGAATGTATTGGCCCTTTTAGATAGCACTATTCAAAAGGGTTTTAAAAACTAAAAATAACACATTTTGCGTTTGTATGACAGCATGCGCTTGGCACGAGTGGTCAGCCCGGCCGTCAGCTGCACAAGCCGACCCGGCAGCGATCAGCTGTGAGAGCGCCCACCGTCCTGCTCCACCAGCAGATAGGAACAACGTGCCGGTTAACGGTGGAAATAAATTGCTCGCTTTAGCATCAATGACACATTAAAAGAGGAACTAACATCTAAAAAGTGCGTCAAATAAATAAAATGTTAAGCTGAATGTTGTGCCGTGTATTTTTTTGTATCATAAAGAGCAGTGTATGTCTACTACATATTTAATACTTAGGCTAACATTTTGAATGAATGCAGCCCCCGTGCCTCAGTGTCCCCCCAGCTAGTCCAAGACGGAGACAACTGCCCTTACGCAGTCCCATGCAGCCCTCCTAAGTGGCCGGTGTGCGCACTATTGAATCAGCTCTCCTACTCAGTTGCACACCATAAGCTGCTCATTTTTAAGTGATTAATATCTTTATTTCGGTCTTATTTGCACTGCATTTGTATTACCTTCTAATAATTGTCCAACAAAGTCATCGGCTACCCGGCACAGCCTGCACTGCGAGTCCAAGCTGTTTTCAAATTTGCGTACACGAGCTGAGAGCTGGCGTGGGATTTGAGCGTACCCTACGCTCACGTCCATATTGATAAATGCCGAGATTTGCGTGGAAATGTACGTACAGCCATTTTTCTGGTCTACGCAAGATTGATAAATGAGGGCCTGAGTGTGCAGCGGAGTGAAAAAGATAGGCAGACAGACTTGCCCAAATGATTGACTATTGTTACATGTCATTCACACCCCCAGTGTTTTTTCTCTAGTGCCTCTAATGTCCTGCATTGGGTGAAAATAGTAGCCAGCGGAGAAGCAGACTCTCCTAGGGGGGTCCGGGGGTATGCCCCCCCGGGAGTTTTTTTTTTAACCTTTTTAAAGTGAAATGCATGAATCTGGTGCACTTTGAGAGGAAAATTAAGAGGCTAAATCGGAGGAAATTTGTGTTAACAAATAATTTCTTTATCTCTTTATCTTTTACGGGACATATTTCTCTGTAATATAGTGAATACATTTAAATGCAGTGGAACGTAGCAGAATAACTCTTGTCCAGCTATTATTATTTACACAGACAAGGCTGAAATAGGCTATAGACTATACACACTGCATGGGAAACTGAAGGCAGCCCCATTTCCAAATGTTTTTAAATAAACTCAATACACACTGTGCTAGGACATGAACGTGACGTGATCAGTTAACCTCGGATTATCTCCCAGATGATCTGATTCAATTATTAGGCTAGTAGCTATTGTAGACCAAAACATTGTATTCATTTGTTTGTATGATAACTTACATTTGCTTAATATGATGTTAATTTCAAAAACACAAACTCAAAAAAAAACTGTTTGAAAACCACTGCTATATACTACCACTAATACTCATATACTGAGTGGCCACAAGAGAGCAGCAGATTCCCTTTGCATCAATAGAGACTAATCTTCATCCATGACAGAAAAGTGCAAACAAAGACAACCCCAGCTTCAGTTTCGCTGCATCTAGGGCAAATTTGATGAATGCAACTTAGAAAAACAAAAGGATTTTTGTTGCAAAGAAAGGAGATTATCTTTATTTAAGAATATGGATTTGGATTCATTTGTCCGTGAGAAGAGTCCCTGTTTTCCCCCTGATATGTGGTTGTGGTCTTGTTGGGGTTTTCTTTCATTATTTTGCCATCCACACAAAGCCACAGGGTCAGACTGAAGCCTTCCCAGAAGAAAAGGGAATAAGGGTATTTATTTTGTGTATTTCATACGAGGAGAGCAGAGAAAAAACACTTCAAAGATAAAATACTCGCTAGATAAATATGATGACCCAGATAAACGTCATAAGATGTCCCTATTACGGACTCAACATGTAATGAAATAAAACATTTAAAAAACAAACATTGTCAATGTAAAATGAGTTGGATGATGTCATTACATTATACTGACTCTCCAAGTGACTTACTTCAAGATTCATTTTCTAATTTAATGACAAATACAAACTTGTTTTATAACTTTCCTTTTTTTCAACTTTATTTGAATGGTATTTGTTACAAGCAAACATTTAATTTATCTTGTACGTTTCCATCACTCTCGGTGTGAATTCAGTTTAAATCTATAATTGCTTTGGTTATATTCTGCAAGCAGAGGCAACACCACTGTGTTTGTTCTGACTGCAATAAATTATTTAAAGGAACAGATTAGAGAAAAATGTAAACTGCTGTTTATTTCAGCTGGAGGTTTGTTCCCGGGAATACTTTAGTTTTATGCCAAATAGACAATAGTTTTTTCCAGCAGCCACCTGCAGTAAAGACACACTGTCCGCCCTCCAATTTATCTCAGACAAACTTGACGTCAGTGTTTCATGCTTAGACTGGAAACACTGAAAATAATCTCACTCTCTAGTATCTATGGTAACAAGCTGCAACCATTTTCCCAACTTCCACAACCAGGATTGGATTCGGCGATAGTCTCTCCGGTAGGATGCAATGACGCTAGCCAATAGTTAGAATAATGTTTACTTGTTATTCTTTAAAAGAAATGTGAACCACTGAAACAATCACTGCCCCACAATGATACAGGTCAGAATATTTAAGAGAGTGTGTGTGTGTGTGTGTGTGTGTGTGTGTGTGTGTGTGTGTGTGTGTGTGTGTGCGTGTGTGAGTGTGTCAAACCTGTAAGCCTGTCAGCATTCAGTCCTTCACAGTGAATTTTAAATACCAAGAAAACTGTCAAATAAATGGTTTAGGAATCAAGAAGTTCCTCAAAGAGTTCCTTGAACCACACCCGCGGTCAACTTTTCTCCACCCCTGATTAAGAGCCAGGGCAAAGCTGTACCGAACCCTCCTGAGATATCTGACAGTGTACCACCTCTTTTAGGCCAAAGTCCTTTCATGTTGCCTTCCCAAACACCCTTCATGCCTGTTTTACTGTTAGGCCACAGGTCATAGCTTTGTGGTATTTTTCTGTAGTCCATAAGTGTACTTTGGGCTGTATCCTAAAAGGTGTTCTAAGCCGGACAACTTTTTCCATCACATCCTTCAACAAGAGGGTTCTTAGGTGGGTCGCTGATTTGGGCAACATCACATTGGTACAGTGTTGGGGACCACTCATTGAAAGTCAGGGCGAACATCAGTCAGAACTATGAACTTTCTCTAAGTAAACAGGCTATGGGCAACTCACAGGTCATGGGCACACGGAAACAAACACACACAGCTACACGTATGTTCAATGACTTAAAGGCCTACTTCACCGGTGGGAATATGAAGGTGTATTGAATTCTGAGATCCTATGTAGTATAAATGTGCAAAAAAAATTGAAATTGGTTCATCCTAGCCTGAGAAAAGGCAGAAAGAGTGGTTTTTTTTAACCCTATATTAATCTTACTGTGACATCACAGTAAGATAAATATAGGGTTAAAAAAAAAATTACTTTGTAAATATTACTGTGATGTCACAGTAGGAGAAATCACAGTAATATTTACAAAGTAAGGTTTTTTTTTAACCCTATATTTATCTTACTGTGATGTCACAGTAAGATTAATATAGGGTTAAAAAAACCACTCTTTCTGCCTTTTCTCAGGCTAGGATGAACCAATTTCAATTTTTTTTGCACATTTATACTACATAGGATCTCAGAATTCAATACACCTTCATATTCAAACCGGTGAAGTAGGCCTTTAAGTAACTTTAAAGGGAGATGTAGTTTATTTAACTTTTTTTTATATTGTAACAAGTTATTATTATTTACAGACTGATGGATTAAAGACGGAAACCTGAGGAGGAATACCAAACAGCATAAGAAGACATGAAGCTGTAGGTACTGAGATCCTTCAAAATCTGGCTACGAATTGTATTACTGGATATTTTCTGTAACTTATGTTTTGTAATACTTATTGTACTTTTTTAATAACTTTTTTAAAATATGTATACGGTGGTAATACACTCTTTGTAATACTATTGTAGTAATATAGTTGTGCAGTCTAGTATTTTTTTGTTTGTTCTGGAGAGTAAGGAAGTTAATTTACTCAACTAGTGGTCTTGAATTTGCACAGGAATTCTCATACTTTTCACAGTGTACTTATTAGTTCCTTTTTACGATTGTACATGTAAAAGACATGACTATCTTTATGTTATGGATTTAAATACTATGTAAGGTAGTAAAAAATCAACCCAATACAGCATTATAATGCTGCATACATGTTAATACAATGTAATCATAATCCAATAACACACTGACCACACCATATTAGATAGCCTATAGGCTGTTCTTGCATTGCATAATAGGCTATACAAGTAGCCTACATTTTACTAGGCTAATACAAGTCTACTTTAGTGAAATTGTGAATGCAGGACTTTTAAAGTTACATTGGGGAATTAGGCAACTTTATTAACTTGAGTAAAACAAATTTGTAACTCTTCATCCACCACTTAATTCCCAATGCATTCTTATACGAATTCCATTATAGGCCTATACCCTGCTTTGGCAATACGTCAGTGTGTAGCAATCATCGTCGTGCCCATAAAGATACACTGATTTTAGTTCAATGAAAATTCTACTTACCTTATAGTTCTATTATAGTCTATAATAGACTACCACTAAAAGTGTGGAGAATCACTTTCACTGGGAATGAGCAAAAACAGCAGGTTAGTGTTTCACTTTTGTTTTTAAGTAGGCTATTTGCTGTTGGCTCACACACTTGTGAGCGCATTCTTAATTATGTATCTTTCTAAGGGCTTTTCCCTCCAGCGCTGCACGTGCGTGTGCACGTTGGTGACTACCATGGACGGTGGTACAAACTAGCGGGCGCACAACTTTTCATTTTTTTGGATCCCTCCAGTGGAGAGAGAGAGAGAGAGAGAGAGAGAGAGAGAGAGAGAGAGAGAGAGAGAGAGAGAGAGAGAGAGAGAGAGAGAGAGAGAGAGAGAGGCATTCTCGTCGCTTCCGGCTTCAAACACACAGGCAAACAGCGCTTTACTATGAACACAGAGGACTCGAGCAGCACACATGACAACAGAAACCTCCCGAGAAAACTATTTTATCCCAAGCGCAAACTGGGAGAGGAATTCCCCGGTGGACACGAAACGCTTTGAAGTTTTCCCTGAAAGAAGCCGAGAGAAAAGACTCGTGGAAGAGAGAGACATTTTGAGATTTTCGTCTACTTCTGCGGAGGAGGAGGAGGAGGAGGAGGAGGAATATTTTTTGGTGAAAAGGTGAAGAAGAAAAAAGAAAGGAGAAGAAGAAGGACGTCGAACAAGTTGGTGTGTGGCAGCAGAAAACAAAACAAAAACGAGAGAGAGAGAAGCAGACAACAAGTTGTGCTGGCCCAGCGAGACCGTTTAGCTTTGCACTATTGGTGTTTCGAGTGTCAGGGTCTCAAGCGGAGAGGAAGGTTCATCCTCGGTTCAGAACTGTTGGTATCTGGCCGTAACATTACTCACAGACCAATTAAAGTGTTCCCGTAGAGAGCCTCGCAGAGCACGGGAGAGCGCCGAGGTAAGACACCACAGGCCCCGCTGTCATGTCAATGTCAGGACCTCCATCTGAGGAGATTGCTGTTTTTCTTTTTACAGGGTTTATTACACTTTTATACCAGTATATATAGTATACAGATGGAGAGGTAGCCTAATAGAATTAAAAAATAAAGTTGTCAAGCTTATTGGCCTAGTCACCCTTTCAGTAAATTGGTAAAACTACACCAGTTTATTTGAGTAGTTTTAATAACAACTGTATTCATATTTTTGAAATAAAAATTTAGGTCTATCTGTATTTGCCTACGTCAGAAGCATTAAATCTTCCACCCTTTAATAGATTAGAGATGCCCTCATTTTTAGATAGGCTGAAAGCTGGCAGCATTTAAGGGCATCTTAAATTCAGCAGTATTGGCACTCATATCCCATTAATCCCTTCATGGATACCTTTCAACAGCTGTATGTGGCAAAAGTTGTATATGCTAAAACTCAAATATTGATGTCCAAACAATTTTAAATAAATGTGCTTTTGAGCTAAACAACAACACAGAAAACATCCTCACATGTTTGTACACCATCTCATGAGCTGGAGGCAAGAGAAGATTTGACACTTGTCAAATTTAGGACATAACAAAGTATCATGTTTGTTATGTTTAAGTATGTGCATTATATTACCATCTGAAAGCATGTATTGAAAGGTTATTTCACGGGCTGCTTCTTCAGATTATTTTTCATTATTGATTATTGTGCAGAATTTTTTTATTTTTCTTGATTCATTGTTTGGTTTATAATATGTTAGAATATGCATGGCATCACATTTCTCCAAATGTCAGTTTGTTTTGTCTAGCAACATCCCAAAAGCTATTGGAGCGATGGACTTATTGTTGCAGATCTATTCCTTTTATAATTTAATTTGGTTCCCTCCTAAGGGCCATCTTGAGGTCTTTTTTCCTTTCTTGGACCCATTAGGCTTTTACTGTAAGTGTATGTGTTGTTTTCTGCTTTGGAGTGGGTGTGTTTGATAAGGATAAAATCATTTTATGGTGGTTTATTGATTATATATTGCAAAAATGTCATCGTATTGCTGTAACCTACCATTTGCTCTTGTGCATTTCAAGGCGCAATCATCGTCAGCTTGTCCTAAACGTTCTGACAGCTGAGTTGCCTTAAGCTAACTGTGTGTAGGTTTGTTATTGCCTACTTGTGTAGGCAAGCGGACAGTTGGAATACTCCCACAGGCTGAAAAACAGAGAACACTCCAAGGCGGTTTACAAGGGCAGTTATAACACCATTATCGCCACCAGTTTTGGCAGAAAAACATTGTCCGTTTTTGGTGTTTCAAGGCTCTCTCATCACAGTACAAAGTCATGATCAGAGCCATGGTTTGCTGCTTCATGACTGCTTTCAACACAGTAGGCTACTTGTGATTGTCGAGCATTTTTTAAAGACAAAACCAAGCGGCTCTATTTTTTACTGATTATTTTCTCCGGAGATGTATTCGTATTAGTGTTTGCTTAAGCTGGTCAGTGCATGTCTTCTATTAGGCTATATGTTGATGAACCACTGTTAAAGCCTTTTCTCTTGGATGCAACGGACCAAAGCTAAGAGTTGAACCCAGGTTTTCTTTTTAAGGCCTTCCCCATACTTGAATGGATAAAACTTTGATGGTCTCTGTCCTTTTGAGCGCAAACAGAAAACAAAAAAAAATAGGATTTTACGGGATTCAGTTTGAAACTGGTCCCCGTTACCCAGTTCTGCTTCATTACAGTGTCTGAGTCGTTTCACAGAAAGCAACCTTCTGCATGAAAGATTCACAATAGACAACTTAACCAAAATAGCCTGTCAACACACCTCTCTTTGCTTCCTCGCTCTCCTTTAATTCACACAGCTCTCTCTCTCTCTCTCTCTCTGTCCTATACTGTCTCTCCATTCCTTCCTCTTTCTCTCTCCGACTTATCTAGTGAATCTTGTTGTTTTCACTAGTTAGTGTTCAATAAGCAGAGGGAAGTGATTAGACGGTGTGAAAAGAAAAAAGCTGCTCCGGTGGTTAGCGAGCTAATCCAGTGACGGGGCCATTCAGATGGTTTCCGTCCAGACTGCGTCATTCCCCAAACAAGGAAATCCCAAATTTGCCCTGTTGTTTATGCCCTCGTGTCTTAACTAATCTGCCATCAAAACACATCCCAAGGCACTTTCTGGCAGCTCAGCACATAGAGACGAGTACCAGTGTGCTTGAATGGGCCCCAGAACTGAAACGGGAAAGGATTTGTTTTCTAAACGTTGTTGGAACTTAATTTGAAGTTGGCTAAATTGTTCTACAACAAAGAAGTGATTACATGGTGTGAAAAGTAAAAGAAAAATCAGCCTCTGTTAAGCCGTGCAATAGACACACCATATTTCCCTGCCAGTTTATGGAGATATTCTACTGAAGTATGAAAGGAAAAATGACTCCGTAGCGTGTGTGCTCTGAAAAAAAAACTCACAACTGTTTATACACAGCCTAGGCTCTGTAAACAGGCATCTCATTAGGAGATATTCACTGATTTTGACATAAAGTGATTTTGACCACTTGCATTCTCCAGAATCGTTGACTCCGGCTTTAACATTTTCCCTAATTTCTCATAAAACTCTGTATAGGGTGATCATCACTTGGCATTTGAATAAAAAATTATTTGCCTATAGTCCAGACTTCACTATTCTACACACACACACACACACACACACACACACACACCGGTAATGACCGTCTTGCTCATGCTTATCTCACGTGTTAGACAAAGCAGACTGAACGTCATCAACCAAGTGCGGACCAAGTGTCATAGATAACTACAATTATGAGCCTGTCAGTGTCCATTTAATTTCAACCTGCTACCTTCAGAATCTACAGTAGTTTCCCCTTATTCCTGCATTTGACCTCCCAACAGTCTTTGATTCAGGAGCTAAAATGACCGGTTTTACTTCCTTAAGAAGGCCTTTTTCTTACTGAGGTACAAGACACTTCAATCTGTTGCAATGCTATAATAGAAAGACCAGTAAATGGGTGTCCTTGGATTTGTTTTATTATTTCTAGTTTCATGCAAAAAGAAAATATTTGAACATAAAAAAACAGCAAATCAGTCCCCTGTTTGGCCTGATAATGAATGACAATTTCTTGAAACAAAACTCTATATATTTGAAGAAAGAAGAGAAGTGCTCCTTCAGTGTCTCTGGGTGTTACGTACACATCTCTCTCTGCGTCACTGCAGACAGGAGGAGATTCCGTAGTTAAACTGTTGCTTGATCTTTTTCCCCACCCCACTACCCTTCCTTCTCCGCTTTCTTTCCAAAGATAAAACATTTTTTGTCAACTCAGCACAAGTCAGTGGATGAGGATTCTCTCTCTCTACCTCTACACTTCTCTTTCCCTTCATCATGTGCGGCCTTCATGTTCTCCCTGAAAGAATGTGACTTTAAAGTTATTTTATTTTTGAGTTTGTTTGGTCAGGGCTGAAACTCTGGCCATTCTGTTGCTGTTGCTATAGAACAAAGATGAGATGGGTGGAGCAATGAAGCGCTAAACGGTTCACACAGTTAAACTCTTAAGCAGTGTTTAAAGACTTAAAGAAAAATAATATTTGATAGTCTTTGAAAAGGCAAACGTCATACTAATTATTTCCAGTTTGTGGAACAGGTCCGTTAATGATCTCACAATATTATCTCTCTGTCCCTCCCCTATGTTATTGTGCCAATCATTTAGTTTTAATCCCAGCACAAACTGATAAATTTTATTTTGGGGTTAACAACGAGACTACATGAATAATCTTCTTTGTCCATGACGCAGTTGCGGATGACTTTTCAGGAATGGAAAATTGAACTCCCAGTATCCGTCCCTCTTTTATATATACAGTATATTAAAAAAGAAGGCTTTTATTTCAACTTGTCCTCTCTCATTGTGATTCATACTCTTTGATTATTTGTTTGATTCAGTAAAATGAACTTCTGCTTATCTTTTTTTTCTTGCTCTTTCTCAGTCTCGGTTGTTGCAGATTTTCCCTGCAGTGAGGAGCTGAATGCAGACGAACCACTTAAAGGCGTTCTCTTGACCTCCCTGCTACTTCGGGAGGACATTGTCAGATGTGTAACCAGCTCTCTACGCCCCTGGCCAGGCCACAGGGATGGCAGCGTCTACCCTGAACCTGAACGGCCTGGGAGTCATGAACAGGTCATTTTCTTGCAGTTTAACGAAAATATTTTTGTAGAGGAAATGCATATTTTGAACACGTTTTGCAGCTGAGAAGCTTGTTAGACTGGACTGGTAAGAATACTTTTTACTTATAACCTCACGGGAAAATGTAGTAAGTAATGCTGTTGCACAACATGTTGATGAAATCAATTGTCCAATCATATATAGCAATTTGCCTGTCCCCTCTCATCTGCAATCCCAGCTGTCAGAGCTACACACTAAGAATGTATAATGTATGGTAATGATAGGTTTGTTGTAATCAGATTACAAATTTCTCATGACTTTTCAGTCCTAATGTCTAGACACAGGGCTGTACGCTTATTTTTTTAGGTGGTAGCACTGGTGCTAGCAAGCAAAAAAAATCAGTAGCACAAAAATAAATTTAGTAGCACACAAAGTATGATCGAAAACTTGCATAACCTTAACCCATGCATTTCGCTCTAATTACCTTTTAGCCTGTCATCTTGGTCTCATTTGAAATTCTCAATTAATATCATATCCTAGTGTGTGCAGTAATAATTGTAGAAAAATGAATTGGGGTGCACTGATTGCAATTTAGACAAAAAAAATCTAACCTGCCAATTGTAATTTTTTGCTGATTCAGAATTATTTCTCCCCATAAAATTAATATCCATATATTTTCTGCATATACATATCATTATTATATTCATAATAATAAACATTTTTGGTAAATGTCCTTCTGTTAATTAAAACCAAACTTTAAAACATTAAACATAGCCTATTAAATAAATAAGTTTACATATTGGTAAAATTTGGAATAAGTTAAATAGGTTGTTGTGAATGTGTTGGGAGTAGTTCTTCAGTGGCTTATCAGTTATTTCAAACTTTGTTTAAAAAGACTACTGTTGACTGCTCTCTGCAGCTGAAGCAGTTGATTTTCAAGCTAGCGCAGTGCAGGGCTGTGAAGCGCTAACTTCTTGTTCTTACCTGCTTCAAAATAAAAGTCAACTCACGTTTGGCTAGTAACAGGCTTTTAATGTGAAGGCGCACAGGAAATGTTCTGTTTGCACACGCGCTAACTTAACTGCGTGCCATCTCCTTCCGGTTATTACCGTTGGTGAAGTTTATTGGACGCTAGAATCGCCGCTCAAGCACGGGTCCCGAGCACACATCTTTCACCAGCCAAAGTGGAGGGTGGACTCAATAACTTACTTGCCTAAGACTACATTTACCCGAATTTGGAGAGTGTTAATGTAGAGCCCTCTAAGCGGTGTTGTGCAGCACTTCTCTGTGTCTCAGACGGACAGCATCTGCTCATTAGCAAGCTGTCGCACTCGTGCGAGTGGAATTGTATTCATCATCGCACGTGATCAATTTCAGTAGCAAATGCGATCAAAACTGCCGCACTGTACAGCTCTGTCGAGGCAATATATATACTACATTCATATTATGCCTCGTTTCCACCGAGTAGAGCGGGTCGGGTTGGAGCGGTTCGGTCCGGGTAGTTTGGCTTTACATTTGCCAAAAGTTGGGTAGGGTACGGATATAAGCGCACCTAACCGCTCTAAACCGCTCCTAATTTCGGTACTCCCCCGTTGGGGTACCAGCCGCCTGAAAGGGTGCCGAAAAGGCAGAGCTACGCATGCTGTCCGTTTATTGGTTGAAAGAATCATTTCCGCCGCGCGTAGTCACCTCGGCAAGAGTAAAGAGAGTCTTGTGTTTTGGCGAAAATGTGAGCGCAGCACTGTTTATTGTGTGGTGTTTTTCCTCGTCATTAAATGAATCAGTTGGCTACACTGTGTCCCACTGCTACAATGTCACGTAGCTGCCGCAGCCAGCGTTGTTTGCTCACTCTCTCTATCAGTTGCACCGAGCCGTCTCTGTGCGTTTACGCTCACAACAACACGGGGGGAATAAATAAAGAAGCGGCTGGTTTGACCAAGCATAAACGAGAGACAGCTGGCTTGACCACAGTTCTTCCACAGCCTGATAGTTTGACCCATATTCTGGCGCCAGCTATCGCAGTCCAGCCTAAACCAGTAAGGGTAGGGTCGGCGGTGGAAACACCACCGAGATTCTTAAAAGTGAGCTGTCCCGCTCTGAGCCGCTCCGACCCGACCCGCTCTACTCGGTGGAAACGAGGCATTAGGTGATGCTAACATTATTTAAGTTTTTTAACATATAGAATGATACTTTTTTTCTGTAAAGAGGCAACAAAATGTAACATACACAAACTAACCCCCTCTCCCCTCTCCACAGCAGTAATCAGTTTCACACCCAGCCAAGCTCGTCCAGTACCACCTCCGCAGCTAGAAGCAGTCCAGTGGGTCGCCCTGTGCTGCCAGTTCCAGATCGGAGCACCTACTGTCAGTTACTGGGTGGAGGTCTCTACAGCCCAACCAGCCCTAATGTGAGAGCCCTATTCTTCATTATAGGTGTACCATCGACTGAAACGCAAACAATACAAAACGATACTTCAATTTATTCGGTTTGCAATTGTTCTGTTGACAGGACATACAAAAAGAATCATTAAAAGACAACCTACGCATGAATCATTGTTTGATCGATTCATATTCTACATAATCACACTAACATGAGGTGCCCTTTAAAATGAGGCTCTTGTCACTTTTTAAAATAGAAACAGCACAAATATTCTCTCACAAATGTCAACTTGAAACTGAATAAGCAATATATAAATGTTGCCTTATTTGATCTGTTATGACCAGTAGCGTATTGTGGCTAATATTAGCATAACTTCAGAAATAGATTGTCGTGTCACTGACACAACTCTAGTCTACAAGTACAAAAGTTTAGCCATTTTCCAGCATTTACCGTTATGCTGCAATTTCCTCTTGTGGCTACAGTGGCCACGGTAGAAAAAAGCTGAAGTATATGAAAAAAAAAACCCTACTGTAGTTTGTACTGGTAGTTGTCGTTGTCTCTCAGGTGGTTATAACATCAGTTGATATATAAGTGAGTCATTCTATTGTGAGTGGCCCCCTAATCCCGTCTTGCTTGTTTGCTCCCTATAGACCAGCCCTGGAACCCTGGGTCGAGCCTTCGTCTTCCCCCCTCCGTGCGCGCTCTCCCCTGGGCCCGGCCGTCGCGCTCGCTCCCCGTCCCCGCGGAGCCCGGAGCTCCTGGGCGTCAATGTGGGCCAGCGCGTCCGCCGACTGAGCTCCCCCGGCGGGGAGGAGAGAGGGGAAGGAGAGGGTCAGGAAGAGAGAGGGGGAGGAGGAGGAGGAGAGACGGCAGGAGGAGAGAAACGAGAGGACAGGAGACGTCAGGCACAGCTGCTGCAGATACACAGAGAGCTGCAGAACGTTGAGGTGATTTTTCTTTACAAGTGCCACTTTACTCTACTTTGTCGGTCGAACTCTCATCTCCGTCTTCCTCTGTTGCTACATCGACCCTTCTGTCTGTCTGTTTGTTTGTCCTTTATAGAGGAATGGGATATAGAGCAATGGCTATTCAGACTGAACGATTAACTACATTTTCGATGTTTTGGTGAAGTATGAACAATGCCACATGTGACCCATGTGTTTACTTGCCTTGGACTGTTTGTACATGAACTTAAGATGTAATGATAATGTAATTCTCAGGTTAAGCATCAATACAAATGATTTGGAATTTAAATTTGATAATCACCACCATACAGTTTAGTCTATTACAATGTTGTTTAATTTAGTTAGGAGCTTACATAAGCACAGTTTATTGGTCTCATTTTAGTTTCATATTTGGACATGTTTTTCTTGGTTCCAACCTACATTTGTTCTCAGAAACTGGAGACAGTCACACATTGAATTTGTAGCTTGCCAACGCTACATTTATTCAAGACACTTTGTTCAACGCCAAACACGGGGAAAACTTGAGTCGAGACTCTTCCTTTTTCATTTTTCTTTGTTATGCTAGTATTTATGATGATCGGTTCGCTGATGCTGGTGCACCTGTGAAATGATAAGCAGCCTAAAAACCCAAGTGTGAAAAAAATACATCAAAGCGAAACAATTCTACAGTTAGACCAAAGAAACCAAACTGCATTTGGACCCTTTTTGTTTCTTCTCTGTGTCTTTCAGGTCAGGGGGAAAGTGGGCATTTTTGAGGCTCACATTTCTGGAATACGTGCACAGGTGCTCAACAGTGAGCTCCAGCGCAGCCCCCGGTCTCCGAGACGATCGACTGGCCAGACCCCTTCTGTTCCCATTCAAACAAACGCAGCTCTTGAATGCCCAATGCAGGAGAGTAAAGTTCCCCCTGTTGTCCAAAATGGAAGAGGAAGGGGCGAAGAAAATAAGGATGGAGAAAAGAGCGAAGGACTATGGGATGAAGGTGAAAAGGACAGCGGTGCTACTAAAACAAACACAGAGAACAAAACATTGATTGGTCAAAATGGCCCCCATTCAGAAACAACAATACAAACTCCCTGTTTAGATGGACCGTTTGTTGTCCAGGGTTCCCTCGAGACATTAAACCTGGATGTAACTACAGAGGGATGGAAAAAAGAGGGAGAAAAAGACGGAGGGGATGTAGAGAAAAAACAAATGCTGGGAGAGGAAAAAAGAGAATGGACAGAGAGAGAAGCCAGAGGTGAGAAAGAGGACCGGTTGTGTGTTGACTTGCTGCTCCAGACGACAGAGGCAAACAGGTCACGTGAGGTTTACCCAGAATCCCCTCCTTTACCTCTGGCACAAACCAGTGACGACCCCCCTTGTTTGCTGGACATCGCCGACATGCACACATCAAACCACGCTCCCTCCATCCCTGCAGTCATAATAACTGAACACGGTTTGGAGACTTCCGAAGGCCCCGACTCAGACCAGGGACTGTGCTGCAACCCCAGCCCCAGTTCAAGCCCCGTCCCTGGGCACAACTCCTCCAACCGCTCCCTCAGAAAGCTGTCCTCCTCCTCCGCCTCCTCGGCTGGCTTCTCCTCGTCATGGGAAGAGTCGGAGGACGATGTTTCGAGCGATCCGGAGAAAGGGGAGCAGCTCCTCGACCCTGCGCTCCTCACTTCTAAACAGAAAGCGGTAAGTAAGAGCCATTGGAGAGTGTCTGCAACTATGTGTGTGTGTGTGTGTGTGTGTGTGTGTGTGTGTGTGTGTGTGTGTGTGTGTGTGTGTGTGTGTGAGCCTTGTAGTTGTAGTTTTAAATAGCAGTGAACTTTTGGAAACTGCAGTCCCCCCCTCCTGGGATGGCTATAGAATCAGACTCGGGTATAGTGCCAAGTTTTAACATAAGAGGGATTTGCCTTGGTATAAAGAACGGGCAATGTGCAGAGATCACTGAAAGATGTGCGTCACGTAATGTCACATATCGAGTCAAGTTTGTGAAGTCTGTTTGTTACCGTAATGGTGAGTGAGTGTCTATGGCAGGTGATTAGAGACAGTGTGAGTGGGCTCCTAGTGATTCTTTTTTTTTAACGATATTTTGTTGAATTTTTATGCTTTATTGATAGTGTAGAGAGTAGACAGAGTTGAAATGGGGCAGAGAGGGGAGTGACATGCAGAGAACGGCCGCGGGCTGGAATCGAACCCGGGTCCGCTGCTGGCCGAGGCCCATGGGGGGGACGCCCTACCAACTGAGCTGAGGGCGCCCCTGCTCCCAGTGATTCTTGATCAGGCCAACTGCAGACGGATAGTCAAGGGATAATTGAGGATTTTGCAAATTTTTCAGATTTGCTTACATTTTAAGTTCTGGAAACCTTGATATTTTTGATAATTTTAGATAATCGGATGAGTTTGACAAAGGTAATGTATCAAAACTTAAAACTTAGCTCACACACAGCTGGTGATTTTTAAAGTTATCTTGCCAGAACTACAAAGAGTTTGTCTTGACTGGGGTCTCTGCTAACGAATCTGCTGTCTCAGAATGTGTGTGTGTGTGTGTGTGTGTGTGTGTGTGTGTGTGTGTGTGTGTGTGTGTGTGTGTGTGTGTGTGTGTTTGTGTGTGTGTGTGTGTGTGTGTGTGTGTGTGTGTGTGTGTGTAGGTGTGTGTGTGTAGGTGTGTGTGTTTGTGTGTGTGTGTGTGTTTGCTGTGGGTTTGAATGTGCCAGTGCGGGTTGCTGGGCGCTCCTGTGTCAAACTGGCTGGAGTTCTCTGCTTGAGTAATGGTTGACATTCACAATAACAAAGCTAGCTTTGTGCCCCAACCTGTGTGTGTGGGTGTTTTTTTTGTGTGTGGGTAGTAATGCGAGGGTGTGTATGTGTATGTGTGTGTATGTGTGTGAGTGTTAGAGAGCACAAGTGATAGAAAATGGGAAAGCAATAGAATTTGCCGGACACACACACTTAGGCATTGCCCGTTTTTGGACGCCATTCAGAGCGGAGGCTGAGGCCTGTTTGTTTGTGTGTGTTTGTGTGTGTGTGTGTGTGTGTGTGTGTGTGGGTGGATGCGTTTTTATTTGTAAGCCAGGATAAGTTCACAAGGGCATCTTTCACTTCTGTTTCGAAACACGATTTGATGAAGCTAGTATAACGGATTTTTACCAGTGTTTGCTAAACAATTTGCAAGTCCAAAATGTGTAATTTTTTTAAGGTCTTCTTGACACTTTTTGGTTTTATGGCTTTAGGAGAAATGTAAGTATGTATGAGCTGTAACTAAGCACTGTCCACCCTGTGATTGTACAAGACATTTGACCATGCAAACATTTGAATACTCTGCATATTTCCATATATATTTTGCAGAGACCTAATTTTCCATATCGGCTGTGTAAGTATGAGAAAAAGAATTAAACCATTACGATCCTATTACAGTGCAAGATTCATGAGACTCCAGTTTGTGTGTGACGGATGCAGTGTATATGCTTTTGCATAATTAATTGAATCAACCATCACTTAAACCAATACCCCAGCTTCTCCGGTTGACATGCTTTACACAAACTATTTGTTTAAATGAATTTGGCTGATGGATTTGAATAGGGTTTGTATTACTCTTTGCATATTTCCAGTCATTTTTTGTGTGGTTTCTCCTCACAAAAAGAAAGAGACAGAAGCTCCTGCTGGCTTTAAGAGCTGACTAAAGAATATAATTGCTTGTATAAATCTGAATTCCCCCTCCTTCCCCCCATTGTAGAACACACATGTCAAACACGAGCGTGATTCATGTTCAAAGTTCCTGATCTGTAGTTTTAAGGCAACCTGACTTTATGTGTGCAAGAGGCAAACATGCAGGTAGGTACACATAAAGTCTGTGTGGGAGGTATGTAGGAAAGAGGAGATGGAGAGAGAGAGAGAGAGAGAGAGAGAAGAGTAGTTATACTGAGAGACAAGAAAAAGGCAGAAGAACAGAGTGAACGGCTGACAGAAAGACACAAAAGATAGAGAGAAGGAGAGGGAACGTTGTACAATATTTACAGTATATCAGCCATGTTGTCTTAAACTGGGAAACATATCTCCTCTTCCTCACTGAAGAATGAAAAAGAAGGAGGCCAGCGCTCTCTGCAAACAGAACACAGGTTTATATTTTGTATTATGGATTCATTTTTTGACCCTGACGACCGAATTCACCCTCCACTGTCATTTTAATTAATTATTGCTCCTTCATATTACTCACCCAAGTAAGCCTGACCGTTTCATTTATTTTGTATAAACTCATCTGTGTAACAGTGTACACGCTTAGCTGGAATCTGAACAGAGCCATATATAGACACAATTTGCTTCATCTTTTGACTATGTTGGGGCAACTCTCCAAGGTTAGAAGAAGGCACAAATGGGCTGCCAGTGAGTGTTTTCCCAGTTCTAGTGAATTGGCAGCAAAAAGGGCACCTGCAATAGATTGGCATCTGTGTCTTTCCAGCGAATGGAAAGATAAGAACGTGCCAGCTGCAGCAGCAGCAGAGTTATGTGTTTGAAAAGGTGACACCCATTTATTTGCTTTTCCTTGTAATTTATCTTCAAGGATCAGGTCCACACCTGGCAGAGAAGATTACAGCTAAACTGCTACAGATGACACCTCATAGCGTCAGTGAAAATGGAAAACTCTAGAAAATATTAGAGCTGCAACGATTAATCGACGAATCGATTATTAATCGATTATTAAAATAATCGACAACTATTTTGATAATCGATTAATCGTTTTGAGTAATTTTTATATAAAAAACTTCCAAATTCTCTGATTTCAGCTTCTCAAATGTGAAAATTTTCTGGTTTCTTTAATCCTATTATGACAGAAAACTGAAATATCTGTGTGTTTTGGACATAACAATACATTTGAGGACGTCAACATGGGCTTTGGAAAATTGATCAACATTTTTCACCATTTTCTGACATTTTACGGACCAAAACACTAACCGATTAATAATCGATTAATCGAAAAAATAATCGACAGATTAATCGATTATCAAAATAATCGTTAGTTGCAGCCCTAGAAAATATTAAGATGTCCAGGTTCTGGCAATGATGTTATTTATTTGAACATAATGGACTACAACACAACCAATCAATGCATTGACATTATCAAAACAGCTAGACTTTTAGCATTGAAGATGATGTCCTTAAATGAGTTGAGGAAAACCATAAGAAAGAAGAAGTATCAAAGGATTTAAAAGTAGTTGGACGCATCTTCAGCCAATCATCGTGCTTGATTTTTATGAAAGTGCACTTGCTAACGAAATTGAATCCCCATATTTCATGAGTTAATATCCTTATCAATTCATTCTTTTAACTGACTTATCAGGCACAAATGCGAGTTCCAGGTTCCTGTCTCCTCAAAAGATTGATGAAAGGGTCCAAAGTCAGTGGACAGTAGAACAACAGTGGACCAGTCCAGGACTCATAAATGTCTCACTTTAAATTATGCAGAAGGTGTGTTGTTATTCATGCAGTGCGTACTATAAGGGAAGCCCCAGGACGCATCACAGTTTTGGACACATTTCAATACACTTGTAGTGTATGCGATGCAATCATTACACTAACAGATGTGTATTTTGGACTGAAAACACTCCCTACGACGTACAACACACAGTCACATATGCTAACACTGACACACCCTCTGTACACAACCACACTACTACGATTGCTAGTTGCACTACGCAGAGCAACGCAACACTGTGTACGCACAGACACTTTTTCCTCTCACAAACCCACTGTAACTTATGTCACACTGGCTCACATCCCTTTTATATGATCCTTTGAAAAGTGGTCGCTTGGAGACCCAAACATGAATTTGCAACTCCACTTTGTTCACAGCCAACCTCAACTCCCATACTGAAAGAAAGAGGTTTTGTGGTGCACTGCATTGGACAAAAAAATATTTTTGTGTCCTGAACTGTAACTCAAGTGGGTCGGCACAAAATATCAACACACACACACACACACACTGTGTTTGTGCTGAAGTGGAAAATCTTCTCTACCACGGCGGCCGGTTGCATAGTAACCATGTGACGTCAAACCAAGTTTCCCTCTCACAGCTGTGTGTGTGTGTGTGTGTGTTAGTTTGTCTGTGCGTGCTCATGCCTGTGTGTGTGTGTGTTTGTAAGTGACAAGAGTCTGTAAGTTAATGGGTGTGTGTCAAACTCCTTTTTGTGTGTGTCTGTGTGTGTGTGTGTGTGTGTGTGTGTGTGTGTGTGTGTGTGTGTGTGCGTGCTTGGTTTGCTGTAAGATGAGGGGAAACACCAGTCAATTCTTTATTTAGTGTTTCTGTGTGAGGTTGCCGGTGATAGTGCTGGCTATGCAGGTTGAATGTCCCGGCCATGGAGGTCAGGACGGCCTGCAGCTATTGAAGCTGACATTTCGGTTGAGAGAGTGTCTAGTATTGGACCCACTGAATGAAGAAGTGCAGTGTGGTTTCACATAGTTTCAGAGTTGTCAGAGACACTCCGGGGAAACCCTGCCGGATTTGATACGTGAATGCTAGTGTTTGTGCATAAGGGATGTGTGTGTGTGTGTATATTTACACACTAGTATATATATGGCTATATAAACAAAAATAGTTTAGGCCTTTTTGGTTCATTTTTGTGTTGTTTCACGTGATGATTTGACTGCTGCCTTTAAACATGATTGTGCTTTTATAGGTTGTTCTACTAGTAAGTGATAAAGTGAATAAACTCACTAAATCAATTTTGTTTGTTTAATTAAAATACATTTTGTGTATGTGTTTAATGTAGTGTGTTTCAGAGCTGAAAATAGATCTTAAGTCAGATGTGCCCTTTAATGTTCCATGCTGACCTCAATTTGGTATTCATGTTTCAGTGATAACATAACTGAACAGCCACATCACAACCCACCTAAGCCTTAACCTACCCCTCCCTTTGTATCACCTTAATAGACATACAGTATGTTGGTTTTGCAAAGCTATCTTTCCACCTGCCAGGCTTTGGTTGCTAATAGATTTATCACACACTTTAATAAGCGTCCACTCACTGCAAGTTGTTTAGCCTGCATCACACCCTAAAGTTAAATGTGTGTTTGTCTGTGTGTGTGTGTGTGTTCCTTGCAGTCTAAACTGTGCAGACTCAGACAGTTGCAATATTTGATTCTGCACGGGGACCTTGTGGTGAGCGATATAAGGCTTGTTGTTTCCTCAGTTCTCCTCCGTTGAAATCATCAGCATGCATCAGCGTATCCATTTGCTTTTTCACACTACACATTTGTAACCCAGAGTCACCCTTTGCCCCTATTTAAAAAAAAAATATTTTTTTATTAACCATTCTCACCATTGATCTCCTCCTAATTCCTGCATTCAAATGAGTTGTATCGGGTTGCCCTGTCTAAGTTCTCAAGGGGGTAAAAAAAACGTATTTGAATTTCCACACATCGCTTGGGGCAACACCCTTTTGAATATTACTTGTGATAATTGCACAATTGCGTAGGTCACTTCCCGTATGCTAATGTAATGCTTTAACAGTGTTAAATAAATAAAACGTGCACATTTAATAGAAAAATACTGTAATCATGGAGCCAATTGAAACTCTTTGTGCCTATGTGCTTCTTTTTTCCTCTGAGCCCTTTCTGTTGATTACAGAGGGCAAGGTCTTTTTTTTCTTTTCTTTCTTTTGTTTGTAGTCAGCGGCGGATATGGAAAATACTGTCGGTGAGGCAAGCGGCAACCCCCCCTCCACTTCCTGTCTGCAAGAAGTTCCTTCTCTTACCATTTCCTCTCTCTCTCTCTCTCTCCCTCCCTCTCTCAATGGAAACTAGTGTTTTTCCTGCTCTCTGTCATCCAGCTGGTCTGGGGATAGAGATAGGAGAGTCCGGGAGACCGCCGGAGAGCAATGAGCCAGAAAAAGATGATAGAGAGACAAGAGAGGCCGCTGACTCTGAGGGAAGTTTAAAGCAAAGCGAGAGATAGAGAGAGAGAGAGAGAGAGAGAGAGAGAGAGAGAGAGTGCAGACTTTTGCCAATTCAAACATCTTGAGTCATAGACCGTTTTCAGGTGCATGTACAGCTTTGCTCCTTAAATAAAAAGGCAACGTTTTTATCATTTCAAAACACCACTGTAACAAAGAAAAAAAAACATTCCATAAAAAACATGCCAGAATAATAGGTCATGTGTATGTCTGTCTGTCTGTCTGTCTGTCTGTCTGTCTGTCTGTCTGTCTGTCTGTCTGTCTGTCTGTTTGTCCATTAAACACTCATAACAAACTCCATGAAGCTGAGGAGGTTAAGTTTCAACATGTTTCCTGGTGGATCTACTTCAGTGGTATGGAAAAAAAACTCAAACACAGTCACTGACGGTATTGTGTTTGTTTGAATTTACTCGGTTGTAAATCTTGATTTCTGTTTGGATATTTGATATGTTATGCTCTCATTGGCGCGAAGGCAGGGTCAAACTTCTGTACTTTTTACACATGGTTTCCTGCTTTGAATCTGTACTCAGATGTTTTATTTAAAAAAAAAGTGTGCCATTATGCTCAAACCTTTTGTGTATCCTTGAAATAATTTGTACAACAATATTTTAAAAAAAAATGTGTCAACTGCAAGTGAGTCTGTTAGGGCATGTCTTCTTTAACACGTTTGAAAACTCGACTTTCCATGAGCATTTCTTATCTCCGTGTCACACATTTAGACACATTCATTGAAATATTAGTTTCACATAATCACAAAAGGAGATTGGCATCTGCCAGCCGTTAAGTTACATTTTCACAAGCTCCATATGTGCAAATAGAAAAAATAAAGTGTTTTTATAAGTCTGCATTGTCCCTGTTTAATAAAAACCTGAACTAAATAAAAAATAGATAATAGATAAAAAAAGATGTGCATGAATAATGTTTAAGCTATATAAAGAGATTTTTGCACCTTCGGCTCTGAGCTACGGGCTAAAAGTGCCACATCGAAGCTTCATGAGCTCCCTACAGTGTGTGGGAACTACTGTTAGGATATTTCCTTTAGTTTATTTTAGCTTGTGTTGTAACTCACAATCTTTGTGTGTTACACACAAACAGAGACCTATTCTCAAGTCAAACACACACAAACATTCACACACACACACACACACACACACACATACACACACACAGGTTTACACATATACTTACTTTCACAGAAATGTATAATTATAAGAAAACATGTGTGGACTTGCAAGTTCAGTTGGCTTCCTTCGCAAAGCCGCTACCTTTTTTCCAGCACTTCACACACACACACACACACACACACACACACACACACACACACACACACACACACACACACAACGTTCACACTTAGCTCAGTCTGTGTCTTTCAAATGTTGTGACCTGCGCACATATTTGCATGTCCAGATTATGTTTGTCCACTGTTTTGCCAATCAAATGAACCCACAATTGTCAATGCTAACCTTATGGAAAAGGCTTGCCCAAGGCCGGGTGCTTGTTTTAAAAAGCACAGAGGTGGACAGGGTTTGGGTGTTGTTGCAGGAGAGCTGGACAGATCTACAGTCTGTCTTAGATAGTGTTCCACTGTGGGCTATGATGTGGTCTACATGGCTGTATTCAGTGTGGAGTGTTGTTGTGTCAGTTGGAGCCATCTTTGTCATTACCATCATCCACCTCCACACCAGCCACCTTCAGGTACTTTAACTTCAGTCTTGCATTTGCTGTCACAGAACGCTTTTTTAGAACCTTGATTTAGTCCCTGTTGAGTAACGTGTGACAGCTTTTATTGAGCAATTTTAATGCTGCTAATACTTGTAGTCTTTTCTATTTTTTTTCCATTGGACAAAAACAAAACTCCTCCTCTCCTCCTCTGATTGAATTTTAGTGTCTCTAGCTCCAAAATCTTCACACTTCGACGACGTCTGTTATTTCTCACACTTGAGATAGTCCAGATCGCCCTCCACAGCACAACTCACACACTCACACACACACACACACCAAGATGGCAACGCGGTTGATGTAGGACAGTCTGAGTTGACAGAGAAAGTGCAGACCCTGGCCACTTACCAAGCTGTAGCCTGATACTCGTGCTCTCTTGCTAACTGGCTAAAGATGGTGGAAAAAATTAGAAGGGGAATACCATTGGTTTGAACTTGTTTGTGCCTCACGGATGGTCTAAAAAGGCTAATTCTAGAAGAGGACAGTAACTCTTATAATTGGAAGCCAGTAACAGTCATGTATCTGTCCGCTGAGTCACAATGTGGATCTAATGACAAGCTGACAATGCATATGTTTCTAGTCATATTGACACACAGAGATTCCACTGGTTTTTAATAGCACATTTAAATTCACATTATTTAGCATTTTCAAAAGGGAGAATGCTATTATCCTAATGTTATCACTGGCTGAAAACCTCCCTCTCTTTGAGACGCTTTTCAACTGACCCATCTTTGAGTTGTGATCTTTGCACGTGTGTGTTTGACTTTTTGTAGGGGGGAGATTTGTTTTCCTCTCTCTCTCTCTCTCTCTCTCTCTCTCTCTCTCTCTCTTTCTCCTTCAGTTGTGAAGAGAAAAAACCCTCATGTGACTCTTCACTCTGTCAGAGAGTGAGAGAGGGTCAAAGATGAAAAAGTGTGTGTAAGTGCTTGCGTGTGGGCGCTTGCATCTCACCATAGATAGTCAAGCTATCAGCTGATGAATTTTCATCACGTAGAGATTATGTGTGACATGGGTTATATATCTCCTTCTATGGTCCTCTTCCATCTTATCTCTTCCTCTCTCCTCTCATCTCTTCTCCTCCATCTTTCTTTCCCTGGCTATTTCCAGACATAATATTATTTCTCCTGGTATTTGCCCGAGGAAATCTTCTGTGTGTGAGGTCATACTTTTGGCAGGAAGAAAACAGATCTTTTACACCTGTGTAGGATGAGACATTTCAGAATGAAATATTGTATATACGTAATCATAATTGTTTTGTATTCAAATGTATTAGGATAGCTGTATGAAGTCTTTGTTACTTTGTTTGTTTTTGTTTTTGTGCAGCCGCATCGACTGGTAGCATTGTTTCACAGTCAAGCATTGTTTAAACCCACGGAACAAGACATCTGGAGGGTTTCCCCCTGATGTAATGCTGTACGAATAAAACATTTTTTTTCTTCGAATGTGTGATTGACTGTAGCTTCAATGAGGTGTCACAATATGCAGCACAATTAGCACATAATAACATTTGCAGAAAATAAAGTTTATATGGGTAACTAAGATAAAAGCTGTTGATGTTGAAAACAATTTTCTGAGTGTGTCTCAAAGACGGCATATGTCTGGGTTTGTGAATAAGCTCGCTTGTGTGTGTGTGTGTGTGTGGCAGGAGTCCCGCAGCTCAATGTGTCCTTGCCAGGGACGGGGAGAGCCTTTGGAGAAATCTGTGTGTGTGTGTGTGTGTGTATGTGTGTTACCAGGGGAAACCCCAGCTCAATCCTCCAGAGTTTGTGTTTCGAAAAGTAGCCAAAGTGAGTGAGAAGTTGGCAGAGCGAGATTGAAAACAACTCCCCCACCCTGTGTGTGCGTGTGTGTGCGTGTCCGTGCGTACGTGCGCATGCATATTTTTGCTTATGGCCATTAAGCATAGAAAAAAGTGCTTGGCCTTAACTTAAACTTTTGGTACTGAGTCTGTAGACACATGTAAATGGCTTGGTTTGCTCCAGTTTGCATTAGTTAAGTAACTAAGGACCATTGTGTCCCCAACCTAGATGGAGATGATTATATACACTTTCAGGCACCTCCCTACATTACAGATGTACTCCATACATACAACACCAGCAGGAATCTCTGGTCCTCAGATCAGGGTTTGCTTGTTGTCTTGCATAACTGGCTCAAAACAAAGGGAGATTGTGGGGTTTTTCTTTCCTCTAGCTATATAAATCCAATCAATTATTAATTATTATTATTAGAGTCTTTGGAAATGTCTGTTTTATCATTAGCCTATTGATATAAATTTCATATTTTTATTTATTATTATTATTTTTGCAGATTTTTGCATTTATTGTCTGCTGTTCTTTTCTTTTCTTGAAATTGTTTCTGAAGCACTTTGCAACGTTGGGTATAAACAAGTTTAGGGTTGGTGAATGATTGGAACAAGTCAATTTAAAAATTCTTTATTTCTTTGTTCAAAATCTCATTGTTGGTGAAGTCTCATTCCGAAAGATTATCCCTTTCTGTTGTATTTGTGTCTATGTTTGCAGCACAAGTCTTGGAAGAAGATTAAGAACATGGTCCACTGGTCACCATTTGTCATGTCCTTCAAGAAGAAATACCCCTGGATACAACTGGCTGGGCATGCAGGTATGAGGACACACAAACTACATGCTTGATACGTATAACTTAAAGGTGCTACAAGGAACTTTTAAATATTTCTGAAACAGTCTATTTTTTCCTTTGATGATCATACATTGCACGTAACAGCAAACGAAACTATCAGTGCAAAGGATTCTATTTTTATATAATTATTAATAATGCCTTTGTCATGGGTACACTCACCCAGGAACTACATCTGGCGTATTAAAAACACTACCGCTTTTGTCCAAAGGGGGTGCAAGAATGAACAAAAACTAAAAGTTCCTCGGGGCACCTTTAAGGTTGTGTCCAACTGCTCTACTGACAATAAATAATCGAAAAAAAAAATCCCAAACGTCGATTGAGAAAATAGAAAAAGGTGTCTTAAAAATGGTGTGTCCTTTTACAGGGAGCTTCAAAGCAGGAGCCAACGGCCGTATATTGAAAGTAAGCGTCTCTGTCACACCAGTCACTCTGTCTGTGTTGTTTCTTTTGAAACATTATTCAAATGTAATGAATGCGGTATTGGTGTATCCCAGGAATGACTTTAGCTTGTTGTTTGAAATCCTTTTAGAAACACTGTGACTGTGAGCAGCGCTGTCTGTCCCTCCTGATGAAGGACGTGCTGCGGCCCTATGTCCCCGGTTACCACGGAGACGTGGAGAAGGACGGCCAGAAGTACAACCAGATGGAGGACCTGCTGGCCGAGTTCGACTTCCCGTGTGTGATGGACTGTAAGATAGGAGTGAGGTGAGAAGACACCTCGCATGTTTAGACAGCAAGGGTGGATGGTATCTGCATAGAGCCACTTTACTACTACTAGTTTAACCATAGTAGATTCACGTCCGTTTACTTCACTGTCATTTTCCACAGACTTTCACAACAAATGAAAAACATGTCTGTGTTTCTTTAATCTGTCAAGAGGTACAGAGTAAGGTATATTTTAACTTTTAAACAACATTTGAATTGATCCTTTAACAGGCAATACTGGAAGCAAAAAAAATATCTGGATTGAAATGTGAGGTTACTGAGGCCCTGTTCTCACGGTGAAAACGTGACAGTTTTCCCGTTTTTGGTTTAAAAAAAAAAAACGTTCAGACACAATTTATCTGACATCTTCACCCGTGCACATGTTTTCAGAGGAAACGGGACGAAATCGATGTAGTAAGCATGCCAGGCCAGCAGTTGGCGGTACAAGGTAGTAGTAGATAGCTTTTCCGGTACAATTTGATGCATAAAACCTTACTGAAACCGAAAATTAATGCCCTTAACGTTCATAAAGCGGTTGGTGTAAGCTTGGGGTTACAAGTATTGTAAATGACAAGCTTTCTGTCCTCTTATTTCACCGCATTGAACTCGTGAAAACAGAAGAC
>OX442368.1:16251286-16418786 GCA_949357725.1 Hyperoplus immaculatus | reverse complement strand
ATCCATATATACCCCCAGGCGCAGGCTGTAACACGCCTTTTTGCCCAGCAGACATTTTAATTTTAATTAAGTTAAATAAGTGTCCCAGTAAACCCGTCCTGTGAGCCAGATCGCACACTATCATTAATGTTATTGGTCACAGGTTTTCTGCTATGAAATGTTGATATATCCGCTGTGAAAAAAGTCTAGCCTAGTTTTACATGCTTTCTACTTTCAAGACAACGTTTACTAAAGAAATTCCCCCAATTGAATGTAAAAAATGTGAATTGCCTAACACAAATATATACAGTATCGTAAACAAATCCCCTAAAAAGACCACACCAAAACATTATGTGTATGTCTTTCAATATATTCCCAGCCTGTCAGCCACATTATTATTTTTTTGGGAGCTATTTTCAGTGGCGAATTAATACACATCTTCTGCACTAGTGATTACATGTTACTGTAACTGTAATGAAATCGAGAAGCTCTAGGGCATAGGAGAATAAGAAATATATCAGGCATTGGTTACACAGAGGGATTGTAAGATCAATTTGATCATTTGTTTATAATAAAAATATTGCCATAATCTTAATTGAAAGACAGCTATGTGTAGAAATAGATTTTTTTTCAGAAAGTAGACACTGTAACGATCTACTTTTCTCTTTAAAAAGTAATTCCATATTTTACATGATATGATATGCCTTTGATTGGATCACATCACACCCCAGCTCACTCACTCATCATTGAAATTGTATCTCTTCCTCAGCATATCTGAACTCAATTGTATTGCTTTTTTCTCTTGGTTTGACCACAGCTTCAACGCATTGCCCAATTCTTAAAAAAAAGAAAAGAAGAAGCAATCTGCACTTAATCACATTGCCACTGTTAGAGATTTTACAGTTGAGTGTGTTTTGATTTTTGAAAACATCATTTTAAGGTGTGTGTTAACCGTGAAAAACAAAACTAGTCTTTTAGTTGTTTCCCATCTCAAAGCTGTAGTCAGAATCTAAATACTTTAGGTTGGTCGATGCTTTTCAGTGGCAGCCATGTTTGTGCCACAATAATCTGGCGATAACTGTCAAATATGACGAGCCTGATCACACACATTCACAGTAGTTTCTGTGTGTTATGGCAGACATTGTTTCATGTGTAACATACTTGCAGCCATAGCACTTCCCTGGCCGAACACTTGATTCACCATTCTAACACTTTGTCGCGTTTGTTCACAATGTACAGTAAGAGTTAATATTATCTTTGATGTAGTTTTTTTTGTTGTAACATTATTTTAGTGTATTCAAACCCTGTGGAACACTTACAGCCATGAACAATCTTATTTAAGCTATACAGTGCCTTGACATTACAAAGCCAAGTCAGTCATCATGTTCGTACTTTTAAATATTATGATCGAACTTTCTCCTAGTCTTAACTGTCAGTTGCTGTGCTTAGTCTTACGCGGGTGCATGTTTATTGTCATCTTAAAGTGCGGGCTTAATTTCTACTTCACTCTGTTCTGTTTTAATTTTTTTATTTATAGCGTATTATGTTTATTTTAGGTAACAATAGGAGACTGTAACATTTTGAATTTTGGGCTGTTATGTTGCTTTGTCCTCAAGCATGTGTTGCAGTATGAATGAGAGTAGAACTGTGGAACAAGTGGCTGACGTTGTGGACATATCCAAACCACTGAATGTGGCTATAGAAAAGACAGATGATGTTTAGATAATAATACGCATAATGTAACCCTGCCATATATTTAAAAAACAAAGATGGTTTTCAGTTTATGTTTGCAGTGACAGTAGATGGAGAAAGAGACTGATTATATTGCCATGCAGTGCCTTCTGAAGAGAAGTAGTTTGACATCATTGGGAAAAAAGTGCCAATTTTGAATGTTTTTTTTTTGACACGTAAGATAAGAAGATTGATACCGTTCTCCTGAATGCGTGTGCTAAAAATGAAGCTGCAGTTAGCATCTGGCTAGTTCAACTTAAACAAAATATAACGAGGAATTGTTCGATTAGATTTGTGGGTCAGTTATTTAGTTTTTTTTTCTCTACTTTGGACAAAGCCAGGCAAGCTGTTTATGCCTGTTTTTATGCCCAAACTAAGCAAAGCTGGCTGTCGCTTCATTTGAAAAGGAAAGCAGATAAGCTTATACATCCCAAAATGTCAAACTATACCTTTAAAACCAACCATCTTGGCTATTGCTTTCGCTTCCCAATGTGCACTTTAACAGTTCTTTGTTAGAAGGTCAGATGTCATATTGTTCTGGTTTTGCTGACTTTTGTATTTATTTGGATTGTTCCTTTAAAAAAAAAGAAGTGTGTACCCTGTGAACTCCCATGTGTGATTTCTGTGAATTCTGGGATTTTAGAGCAACTACTCACCCACCCATCTATAGATCTATCTATCTACAGTAGGCTGCAGTCAAGGAATCGATGCGGCTCATAGTAGGCTATATGTATTTTACCTATAAGAACAAGACCCACGTCCTGACCTGAGACCGCCCAACGTGACCCTGTGCTACTGCTGCGGCTGCTTCTCCTCATCCACATTAATCGCTGTGTTTGCATGAAGGGTTATTTGCCATTCAAATCAAACCTGTCCACAACAGCAGCCGCGTCCGGAGCTGGCCATAAAGCAAGGAAATGATTCAAGAGCAGAGAGTTTGTCAACCAGGGAAACAAAGCAGAGGTGTGATTTTGGTGGAAAAGTGGAGGAAGGTTTTTTGTTGTTTTTTGAAGACAAATGTCAACAGGATGTTTACATTTTCCTTATTATTTGGCTTTCCACTGGTTTCTCCTGTTGTGCCCTTTAGTCAATTTATAACTGGATATCTTTGTTTAAGTGATTTTTAAAAAAGCATTTAATGATTCAAATAATCAAAAGCCCTTCACACAATACTCTTAACACTCCTTATGTCCCCATGTGACACGTCTCCAAGCAATACGAACACGACAGGGGATGTCTTCACCAGAGAGTTAAACAGTATAGTGGGTGGGTGGATCTTTAGCGCTCTCTGCTGCCATTTTGCTGCAACTGCAGAAAGACAATCAATATAAATCAAGTCCCCGAAGTTTGCAATTTGACAGGATTATTAAGATAAATTATGAATAGTTTTCTGTGTAAATGGATATTTGATTATGTATTATTTATAAAATTAGGCTACTTGTGACAATTCAATTGGAAAATCGATCATTAGGCTACTTGTTTTTAGAGTTGTTGCTTCATTTCCACACACAGTAGCCTAATGATCGATTTTCCAATTGAATTGTCACATTATGACAATAATTATAATTTCCTCTGATAATTGATCGCAAACAGTGAAGCGTTTGTTTAGGCTGCTGTCTCCATACCAGCAGATGGCACCAGAGGCCCGTTTCACCGCCGAAGTAGGCTATATTTACATTATGGTTGGCAGGTGGTGTGCCTGTGTTTAATCCAATTGTGCCAATTATCGCCGCTGCTATTCGGCCGTGCGTCCCTTGACATTTATTCTCAACAACAATGCGTAAGCCTTTGGGTGTTGGGATCGGGATGCCGCAGACTACAGAGTAGGGTAGTTTGTTTTGCCTGCACCACGAACCAATGAGGAGCCGCGTTTCAGCCCCAACCTGTTGTAAACAGAGGACGAACACCAATGGGAGCAAAGGAGGGGCTGGAAATAGGGGGGAGGGAGAAGCAATGCCTTGCATAGAACGAGTTAAGCAGAGTCGTGTATGTTTGTGTGAAGAGACGGTACTGCCTGAAATTAGGTCGGACTATATTTGAAAGAAGATAAATGATTCCAGAGGGGTAACACAGGAAATAAAAATGCATGTGCTTCCATAAAGTCTTAACGTAGGATACTGTGCGGGGAGTGTTTATCTCGTAGACTGTGTATAAAAGAGGTTTCTCTGAACATTAGTAGGCTACCTGTACGCTGAACAACGCTCAATCTCAGACGGGAGTGGGTTGCGTCAATGGGCGGCTCTGGCTCATGGAGGTGAAGTTGGTAAATAAGGTTTGACCTCGTGGAGGAAGAGAGAGAGAGAAACTGAATTAAGCTCTGCCAGCCAGCAGTGGCATCAGCGGGAGGAGGGCGACAGGCGAACAACCTGCAACCCCTGCTGCTGCTAGCAAACAAACACCTCCCCCCCCCCCCCCCCTCGTGAATGTACTGCTAAACACGGACTGTTATAAACGTGCTGCTATACCTTTAATACATAAAGAGTTTGACTCGTCCTCGTCGTTGACCTCGTCTGACAGTTGGAGAAAGAAACGAGAGGGGGCGTCGCACGAGAGCTGCTGGTGAGTATTTTAATGCTACATACTAACGTAGTAGATAATAAACATTCGATATAATAATGGTATTATTATGTTTTGTCGTCAGTCCTGTTAGAGTCGCGTGCACAGTCGCTTCGACCTCAAACTGTCAAATCCTCTGCCCCGTGTTGCTAACGCCCTCCACCGTCCATGGCCGCTCTGTTACTTCTGCAAACTTTACCGACCTACCAGCGTTGCACGGATTTATCAAACTACCTAGAAATTATTTATCCGAACGTACGCGGCTATTTTGGTTTCCAGCCTCGTCTGCAGAAGCTTTGAAATACTTTTTAATATTCCGCAGAATATTTTGTTTTTATTGTTTTTGTGGAGTATCGTGCGTGGCCTCACGCCCACGAGGATTTTAGAAGGGTGGTGTTAGTCTGACGGGTTCATGCTGCAAAGCTGTAATAAAGCGAAGTGAAACTGCAGTAAAGCAATGCCTGTACAAAAAAAAGTGAATGTCTGAAAGGCCCATAGCCTATGCTTAAAAGTGTAACTCCATGAACTACTGGAAACATTTGTTTGACCTTGTGTCATAAATGAATGTCAAATATCCATGTTATTTTTAATAACTTAATTTCATTCAGTTAGGCCTTATACAAAGTGTACAAAATAGTGTGCAACTTTTACATTGTGTAGGCCTGTAGAGTATCACTGTTATTATTGTGAACATCTCTATTGCACATTTGTGCACATACCTTGCATGTGATGTGTGTACAAAGTGTGTTGAAATGAACTAATGGCAGTAACTGTATTCAGCTGTATCAGTATGGTTGTGAATTAGGGGCTACTATTAAGTGACATGAAATTGCTGCAGGCACATAATGCGACATAGAGACACATGTGTTGCACCAATGTGTCCTTTACATTGTTTGTCTTAGCTCTGACAAGTTTGTATTTTTAACATTTTCCCATTGTCAATGACTTTTTGGCAAACAAATTAAAGTAGGGCAAGAAACTGACACTATTATTAGTTTGTTTTTCTATTAAAGTTCTAACAGGCAGCAATGCGATTAATATAGATTCACCAGTCAGTGACAGTATTGTGCTTCCACAGCAGAAGCACAGTTATTAATGCTTCATGTTATTTGGCACACTTAGAAATAGTGATGCTATTATTCAAACTATAAACAATGATTTTGAGATTGAAGGCACAGTTATTGTCTGGCTTTTGGTTCAGGTTTTATAGCGAGAACTGTTTTTAATTGGGTTATTAATTAAATAAATCACAGACTGTCTGTTTTACAGTATTGCAGGGAACGTGATTGTCTTCATGTTTCTCCTGCTAGTTGTGTTGACATGGTGGCTCACCACTGCACAGTAATAGTGGAAGCATTTCCCAGTCTTGGCTCAGAATGAGTAGTTTGGGGCAGAGACAGAGGCTGTCAGTAAACCGTGATCATACTCGACAGCATTTAGACATAGACACACACTCAGGCTGCCATGTCTGGCTATTTTCATAGCAGTGAGTGAGTCAACAGCCTTTGGAGACAAATCACCACACAACAACTGAGGCTTAGAGGTTATGTGTGTGTGTGTGTGTGTGTGTGTGTGTGTGTGTGTGTGTGTGTGTGTGTGTGTGTGTGTGTGTGTGTGCACCATCCAATACCATGCGTAATCCCAGTAAGTGTGCTTTCACAAATACTGACCTCTTGCCCCCTTGCATCCAAACTGACCTTTAAGTTCTCCTCTCCATGTTACATTCAGGTGATTTATATATATATATATATATATATATATATATATATATATATATATATATATATATATATATATATATATATATATATATATCATAATATATATATCATAATATGCATGTAGTCCTCTGTTCCTGACAGTTGACTTGGCAGAACTCTTGCAAATTGAAGAATGCAGCAGCTTCAATACGCAACACACACCCACATTGACAAATGGGAAGTTGCTCAATAGATTACATTTAGCAAAACAAAAAGTAACTCCTACCTATTCAATCAGTGTTCAGAACTCTGAATGTTGCAGAAAGTAATGTTTTTGTAGCTGTGTGTGCAGTACAAGATTCAATACTTTCCATTATGACATGTATTTTGACGCAGCACACACTTCCTCTCTAAATTCCCAGCATTGTAGAAGATCGTTAGAAGATTGTTAGTGTAATAAAGTAGGAGGAACCTTTTAAGACCTGATTGATATTTGCAACATGTTGATACCTGCAGTATTACTGAAGTTCATACTTCATACACACTACTGTGTGTGTGTGTGTGTCAACCTTTACACAGGGTTTCTTTCAACAACAAACAACACAGAAAGGCATTTGCTATATGATAGGAACACATATAAAAAGTCAATATAAAACCACATAAATAAACACATTAAAAAAAAATAAAACAAAGTAAAGTAAGTTAAAAAAAAATCTAAAATAGAATATGGAAGTCAATTGTTGCTATATGTTACAAAGAGACAGGGTGTACTGTCTTGAGATGGCTTGAGTTGCAAAAAAAATTGTGACATGCCCTTTATGTCACACTATAAAAATTGGTTTTAAGGTTTAATGCTTTTTATGTGGACACAAGGACAATACAGACCTTTAGGCGCTCCGGGGCTTTGTCAGTCTGTCAACAGTAGCAAATATGACACAAGCATTAGTATTGCTTGGGCAATCATGTCAGAGAAGAAGAGCTGCCCTGCATTTCTCTCTTCATAGATGTCATAATCAACTTTTTTCTCTTATAAGAGGCTACTTGTACCTGTAGTTGGAGAGCACAACCTTAAGACCCTTGGATATAAATTAAGATGAATTAAGCTGCAGAGGAAGTGTGGGATTTGTTTATGTTACCGAGGGTTAATACAATAATTATTCATCCTGGGGTAAATGTATGAAAAAGAAAGAAATCAAAACAATAATTATTATTAAAACATACAATTCAGTACTGGTAATATTTGTTTTTATTTTTCTCAGGCTAATGATCCACCCCTGATCATCAGTCCACAGTCTGAAATCATAGAGCAGCCCTATCGAGGACGGATGACCCATTTACCGACTCTGTGTGTTTGTGTGTGGCAGCGGCACACTCGCGTTTTGCTTCGACTCTTTCAGCAACAACTTTTTTCCATTGGCCCGGATCCCTGTGTTGAAGCACGTTGTCACACCCATAGAGGAGCACCTGTAACACACTGAAAAACAAACACACACACATCCTGCAGCTTCTAGCCGAGAGGAATACAGTGGTAGCGCTGTCGTCTAGATAAGCTTCGGAGAGATGAGAGCGGCAAATCGACCTTTTTTAATATCTGTGTTCTTAACGGACCTTGAGTTTGTTCACAACTTTGAATCCCTGTTTTACTGAATGCGAGCCAACTCAGCTGTTCAGCTTTTCATGACAAAAAGATGCACCAGATGGATTCCTGCAAATAAACTGTGTAATACTTTGGGATAGGCCTTTTATAATTAGAAACCTATCTCTCTGTATCTGTTGCAGGATTAGAAATAGGGAGCGGTAAAGTCGGACCAGAAACCTTGAAACCTTGAACATACTGTAAACCAAACACGTGTGCTACATTGGCTCATGCACAAAAATAGCTGGAACAGGCAACAGCCAGCAACTCAACTCTACCCCCATTCCCTCTCTCCCAGTTTCCAGTGACATTTAAGATCCAGTTCTGGACCACATACACATATCTTTGCAGCGTAAATGCATGCACGACATTCCCCTTTCCTCTTCCTGTGTGTGCGTGGTGCTCACAGTGGGATTGCATTGGCCGTGGATATTTTTAGACAAAGTATTAAAGTCATCTTGAGATGTGACAGCTGTGTGTGTTTGTGAGTGTGTCTCTCTGTTTGGCAACAGAATGTGTGTTGACGACATTATCTATTTCTTGTTTTACTTGACTTATTGTCCATCTGTTTGTCTTTGTCCCTCTTCCTTACCGACCAGCTGATTATGTATGGGATGCAGCATCAATAACGGTGATATTCACCCTGCATTTTTCTTTTCTTCTCCTCTCTGTGTGTCTCAGTAGTCCATCATGGCGGGTGATATGATGTTACTGATGCGAGGCTTGGCTAAGTTGAGCCAGGCAGTGGTGGAGACTCAGAGCAGCACCCTTCGCAGTGGAACAGGTAATTTCAACAAACTTGTTTGTTGTGTCTTTACTTTTGACAAATGCTCAAATGAAGTAGGTAAAAGTGAGCTACTGTAAAAATGTCCTTGTTGGCATTCCCAGTGTTTGAAATCTTTAGCTTACTCCAGAGACTGTGATTAGCTTTACACATTGTTTTGAAAGTCATGTTAGCAAAAATGCTAACAGTTTTTTTTTAAATAGTATTTATTTTTGTTCCCTATATATTGAAGTTGATACAAAAACAATTATTTACCTAGAAAATATTACATTAAAACTTACTAGCGGTAACACCATTAAAACTATTTGGTTAGCTAACCTGCTAGCTTTTATACAATACATTAACCTGTGGCTAGCGTCACCCCTTTGGTTAGCAAAACAAGCTAGAAAGCTGTTTATCAGACCCGATAATTCAGTTATATTTTTTTGATTGTTGGTTGTACTGTACAAACATTTTTCGATAAATAAATGGCAATAAAATAAAATTTCACACTAAATACTTGGGGTTGCCGAAGACCATAGCGATACATACAGAAATGGTAATACAAAATTTACACTCAAAGTATTTCCTGGTCGACATTCTTTAGTCAAACATACATTTAGATTATTTCTCTAAATGTATTTTTTTTTTCTCTTTTTTTTTAAACTCATCACTAATAATGGGCAATCAATAACTATGCAAATGTTGCTGTATGGTGAGTTTATAGTGTCCTGTAGTGCTAATCAAGCGAATAAGCTTTTTGTTATTTTAAAAAAACAGGAATACCGGGACTTGGTGCTGCAGTCCAGAATGTCCAATCGGCTGCTGAGCAAAGCCTCTCTGCCGCTATGATGAAAATAGAGGTGAGTGTCGGTGTATGTGTTAACAGTTTGCAGTGTTGTTTTGCATTTAATATCAAAAGAGTACTATGGGTATATTTTTGAGTTTTTGAAACTGTATGTATGTTTCCTGTCCAGGAGATGTCTGGCCAGCAGCAGACCACTTCAGCGGAGTCTGAATTTGACTTTCCTCAGGATGAGAGTGCATTCGCAGCCTCAGAGTTCAGGGAAGAAGGCGAGGACTTTACATCCGATCACGCAGGAAGCCATTTCGACACAGGAGCAGCGGGCGCTAGCCATGTCGGCGGGAAATCGTCGTTGTTTGAGGGATACAAAGATCCTAGCAAACAGTTCAGTGGACAGACAAGATCTTACCACCATGACACCAGGTATAGATGGTTTTGTTTGGAGGATAAAGGTGATTACTTTGTGTTTGGCCGTGGCAGGCATGTCATTGGAAATCATCATCTCTACAACCACCATCTGAACAGGCATTTCTGGGGACAGCTATACAATAGGCATCAGGTCATTCGGCTCAGGAGCTACCACCAGGACCCCACCACAGTTGGAGGGCTGACGGCCGAAGACATAGAGAAAGCAAGACAGGGCAAGAGGGCTGACATCAAACCACCACACAAACAGATGGTAATTCCTGCTCCTCTGTTCCTATTTGTAAAACAAAAACACACATAGACATTGAAAGAAGCATGTTCCTATCCATACACACGTTCATACATTTTAATACAAAAGGTGTCTGTCTTCTTTAGTTGAGCGAGAGAGCCAGAGAGCGGAAAGTTCCAGTGACTCGGCTCGGCAGACTGGCCAACTTCGGAGGTACAGTACTACAACTCTTTGTTTCTCTGTCTGAAGCTGATTGACCGTTTGACTGACTAAATCAGTTGGTCTGTGTGCACACCTTTTTCTGTTTATTAATACAATTTACACAGAGTATGTAGCTTCTCAGCAGAAGTCAGTAAAACAAAGCTTTTTTGAATTTCTCATTCTAGTATAAATGATGAAACTTAACCTACCTCTATGTAAATAATTGTGAACAGAGAACTCAAGAGATAATTAATGATTACGTGGTTTCTCGTTTGGTCAGCTACACAATATCACAAAGTTAAAAATAATAATAATTTGTCTTAGAAATCTGACTTGAAATTGGGTGGTTTAACTCTTACCTGCCAACCCCTTCATGAGCTGGGGTCAATGGGTTTATGGCAGCTGGTGGTGTTATGTCAGTGTACTTCTCAAAGTGGATACAGTGATTTACTTTGACACAACAGCACTTACTATATGAACAGTATGTACAGACATGCCAACAAAGGGTTAAAGGAAATACGAGAAGTATAACATACAAGCATGTAACTAACAATAGTGTCAGCTCCTGAATTTGCACATAAACAAACACGTGTAGAAATTAGGTCAAATGTATTTACCTCTTATTAGTGTCCAGATAAAAACACTCCTTGATAGTCAGCTTTACAAAGTACAGCAGCAATCTAGATATTGGTGATTGTACTGTGAGTGAGTTTCCACTGTTGATTGTTGTGTGTTAAATCTACTGTTTGACCTTGTTACCTGATCTCTCAGACTATTTAGCATTACTGCCAGTCCAATATTAAACTGAGTCCTAAAAGGAATGAGAGAGAAATTAATATTTTTTAAATATACAACAACACTTCATAGGGTAAGAAATCCCAAAATTGTAGCAATTGTAAACATTGCTGAAAGGTTGGGTTGCATTTTGTGATTTCCTTTTGGTCGTCTTTATGTCGACCAGCACTGAAAATAATTATGAATGTTATATACTATAGACATGTTAGCAAGATATAGTCAGGTAGAGAAATGTGGTGCTTGTTGTGTGTCAAAGTCATTTAATCTAGACGGGATGTTTTTTCACCGATAAGGCGTTTCAAAGGCAGTAAAGTTCACACGAGCGTAGTGAAAAGCTCACAGCTATTCTCTGCTGAGTTTTGACATGACAGAAATTGAAGCTTCCCTTGGATGATGGATAAGAGAACAGGTGGCATTAAGTTGGACTGAAAACTAGAAGCGGATTGGACTGCCATAACAAAAGAATTTAAGCGGCTAGACTTATACAGGCTACAGTGAGACGCAAAAAGGCAGAGCCGTTGATTCAGCATGTTGACAGTGGTAACATTGAGAAGGTGTCGGGGGAAGGGAGGGGAGGGGCTGGGCTTGAGCCAATGTGGCCTTGGTCTGTCCTTCACTTGTCCTGCAACAACATGACAAAGTTATACAAGATATTATAATCCTTTTTTTCTACTTTTTCAGCCGCTTATGCATTCATCACTGATGCTAGTGGAGATCCAAACGCTTTCAGGCAGTTTATGTTGCGAACAAGCAGCAAAGTGATTCATAGTTTAATTTATCTGTTCCCATTTTTTATTTTTTTTTAAACAGCAATTATAGCCACCTTAGCTCGGTAGCCTCCTTTGCTGTTGCCATGAATATCACTACCTAGAAAGGTTTAGCCGAGGCATGTGAGGAAACAGGGCTAGACATTTTAGAGTTGTTTAGCTTCTAATTACCAAATGAAGACACAGGAATCATGTTTTTAAAGCTTGTAAGTAGTGGCATGTAGCAAGCGGTCTGTAAATACATTGCACCTTAAATGATTGACAGACGCTTGTGCTTGCTCTGGCAGAAAATGTGTCAAATGTGTTTGGCCGGGAGTTGAATAAATTGAGGTCATACCGAAATCTTCATATTGGGGTGTGCTATTTAAGTGATTATATGTGTTCAAGTTTAAATTTGCTGCTATGTATTTAAAATCCCCACTGAAGTAAGAAGAAAAAATAAAAACGAGATGAAGAGAGTAAGATAACACGGTACAAAAGCTTAAAATGTTTTCTCAGCAAAATTGCGGTACACATCTTTATTCCCTCCAGTCCATCTTGTCTTCAACAAAAGACGTGATGACAGGTTTTGACCGATCATGAATTGCTTGGTTAACTTGTATACAATCAACTGAAGCGCAGATTGTCCTGATTTGACCGCTCAATGTTTTATCTCAGTTTTTTTTACGCTTCACAGAATGCTGACAAAGTGATTATGTAATGCCCTGTTATGTAAGTCAGACACCAGGCTGGGGAGAACTCGCTCACAGACAGACCCCTACCTCATGCAGGCTCACTTTTTCTTTGTATTATCTGCAAAAAGAAAAAAGAAAAAATTCAGAGGATGCAGTATTATGGTCAATTGTTAACATTATGAGTTCATCAGTGTGCTCTGTTAGGTTGGCAGAAATGCATTTGTTCTGTCTTTGCTCACTGCTGGGTAGATCAAAGAGCTTTTCTGACAATGTGTTTGTTTGTTAGTTTCATACGCTCTGCTGCCTGGGTCATTTGAATTGAAATCACTTTCAGTCAGTTTGTTTATAGACACTGGTAAAATACTCATGTTGATAGTGCCATTGACTATAAATATACACTTGTCAACACTGTATGACTGACATTTTGTATGACAGTTCCCTGTCTTACACAATTTTACAACATTGTTCTGTGACATTAGTGTACTGTATATGAAACCGGTCCAAATTCATGAGTGTGTTCTGTCTGTTTCTCCTATTCCACCAGGTCTGGCTGTAGGTTTGGGTTTTGGCGCACTGGCAGAAGTTGCCAAGAAGACAATGCGAACCAATGGTAATTCGGAAGGTAATGCTTTCTAACAACTAGGCTCACTAACAACTCTGATTGCATTCAGAAAAAAAATAAAGATGAAAAATTATCTAATTAAGTAATTATAAAGGCCACATCTGAGACATGTGTGCCTGTAAGGACAGGTATGGCTGTTTCTATTTGTCTTTGGCTTATTCTAAGAACATACCGTGATGTTGCAACTTGCAACTACGTTCCTGTCGAATAACACCACTGTAAAAGGTAACGAGCTCCAGTCCTGTATACATGTTGTTGCATGCTTCAAACTTTTTTTAGCCTCCCTCGCCAACCTGCCAGCTTCTGTAAACAGACATTTCTGCACTGCACCGTGACCCTGCTAATCCTAAAACGGAGCTAATCTGAAGCAACGCATGGCCGTAAATCTGTGGCAATTGTGCATCTGGTTTGTGGGAGTTTATCTGTGTGTGTGTGTTAATCCCAGCTCTGAACACTGCCTGACGACCTTCTGACACACATACACACATATGCTGTGGTGTGTACACAAATTTGTGCACATATTGTATTAAAACTTCAACCTTAAACTATTGATTCTGATCAATGTCAAAATGACTGTTTCACCTGTAAATACAACAACAACATTATTACTTAGTTAATTTACACATGCAGATTAAATGTTGGGGTAAAAGGAGGTTGCGTGGAACAAGAACCCATTTTCTGTGAAACCACAATCCAATACATTTCTTTTTGCTTCTACAGATAGTAAGAAAGGCGTCCTGGACTCCAGCCCTTTCCTGTCTGAGGCCAATGCTGAGCGCATCGTCAGAACGCTGTGTAAAGTCAGAGGAGCTGCATTAAAACTGGGACAGATGCTCAGCATTCAAGGTGTGCAGCAATAACACTCATGCACGCTAAAGAAAAAATAGAGCAAGACGGAAGAGTAAAGGGATAATTCCTTGAGGCATGGTTGATGTATTGTATTTTAATCTTTAATCGCTGTTGGTTTTGTCCCAGAATGCCAAAGGCAAATTTACAATTCATATTATGTAACGGACAACACAAAAAAACAGAACTTATGATTGTTTTCCACAATCTGTCAGAGTTGTGACAGTAGCTTAGACCTGTCGCTGCACACGGACACAAACGTACAGGTAGCAGCAGCTGAGAATAAGATGTTGTGTAAGTGTGTTTGTATTTTGTGAAGCTAAAGACATGAAGGCGAGCGGCAGTAGAAATGCTGGCACAGAGCTAGTGGAGCCGGGTCGGGTAACAGCAGTAAATCCATCTGTCATTTTGTTTATCACTGTTTAGTTGTCCCGGCTTTCCTGACCTTGGCTGTTGACCCTTTAGCATGCATAAACTGAGGTGAGAGCATGTTACTTTACACAGCCAGTACAGTCTAGTAAATGTAATAAGTTACAAACACAGTGGTAGGAGGGGAGAGGACAGTGGCTGCCCTCTGTTTGCTAAACAGGTTTCAGCACAGCGGGTTGACCTTATGTGCACGACTGTGTGTGGTTATTTGCAGACCTGGCACAACTTTACTCACTATCTCTGAGGTGGTGACAAGACGACTCTTAAATCAAAAGACGGATAACTCACACTCACAGCACTGCTGCAGCAGAGAGAAAGAGGATGAAAAAGATGTTTAGTGCTTAAGATTGGTTATATTGTTATAGTAAACTGAGAGTGCTAAAACCTAACTGGAGTAAATCACTCTGCCACTGCTGACATTTCTCCTCCAGGGCAGGAATGCAGCTGCGGCCGGATGATTGTGAGTCCAACCATTGTACCTTTTAGCACTAGTCCAAAATAGTTTTAACCTTAAGAGGTCTAAAAACTATTCTAAAGCTGATAACACAGACTGTTATTCTGATTCTTTATCAGCAATGTCAGTCAATGTCATCTGTAACTATCAAACAATATTAGCTCTTTGATTGTAATAAAGTCTCATTGATATTAATTAAACCAGGATCAAAATGCTCTTTACTTCAGACCATTTCTTTAGCTGTCATGTTTAGTGACTTGGCCATATAAGCAATCAATTAAGCAGCAAAAGTGGTTGCTTGATGAGTTCTTAAAGGATTGATATTTTCAACTAGCCTGGAAATCCAGACCCAGATATCTTGAACGATAGAGGGTCTGGCCACGATCAATAGTAATTTCCAACTCAAGGGGCGGCTCCTACTCGTGTATTTCAAATGCCACTGCACGCAGTTGGATAGCACTACAACCAATCAGAGCGATGCACAAGGCGACGTAAGCCCCTTTCGTTTAGCGAACAGCTGTTAAACTCTTAAATTAAACGTTTGCCGTTGTCGGTCGGCAAAATAGAACATTCCACTTACTTGCTAATGAAAGATTTGAGTGCCATCTTCCAAATCGTTAAGGGTCGAGGCCAAAGCAGTCTCAAACTCACACAACATATCCGCAGCCATCTTTGATGTTTACTATCACGGCTTCGACGTCGCTTGCACGTCACTGTCGTCACCCGGTTACGTCCGCCCCAGAGCACCATATAAAGGGCTCTGGTGCGCCCATATTAGATAGAACCAATTGAAATCACCCGCCAGATCTCTGGCTTTCTTGATAAAGCTTCAACGGTGCGTGTCCAGACCAACACGTGCAGCAAATTTAATTTGCCAGCGCCCAGTGGCAGGTCTGGGAATGCCAGGCTAATTTTCAACATGATTGTGAATGTATTGTTTTTTTAGAGTTATCAGAAGTGTGCATTATGACACATTTGGATTCGTATGGTCCCCAGACCTCCATTTCTGTCGAGTTAAAATTAACTGTGATGTTTGTCTGAATTTCAGATGATGCTTTCATCAACCCTCAACTCGCCAAGATCTTTGACCGTGTGAGACAGAGTGCTGACTTCATGCCAATAAAACAAATGGCAGTAAGTTTTATGTATTTATTTGTTTACATTAACTCAAATTTGTAATCTGGAGGAGCTATTGTGCACTTCAAATAATAAGTTGAAAAACAATATCAGTTATTCCTGTTAAAGAACAAAGGGCTGCTCATAGCAGTCAGTCTGAGGGTTGTTATCAACCCTTTTGTAAATGGACTTTTAACTCCGCTTGGGTAAAAATCAAATTGGAAACTGCAAATGTTTTGTCTCAAGTTGAATATGAGTTGCAATAGTATGAACTGTGTGTCTGTAGAAAGCGTTGAACAGTGACTTGGGTCCTAACTGGAGAGACAAGCTGGAGTCGTTTGAGGAGCGTCCATTTGCAGCGGCGTCCATAGGCCAAGTTCACCTGGCCAAGATGAAGGATGGCAGGGAGGTGGCCATGAAAATACAGGTAGGGTGTGAACATGTGTGTATACATCAGTGTTGGGAACGTTACTTTAAAAGTAATTAGTTATAGTTACTCACTACTTGTTCCAAAAAGTAACTGAGTTAGTAACTGAATTACTTTATAATTGAAGTAACTAGTTACCTGGGAAAGTAACTATCTGCGTTAGCCTACTGTAAAAAAGAAAAAAAAAAAAGTTGCTATAGGCAACAATGTCAACAAATTTGTATTTTTCTAAGCAGTTTTCACAAGTCAGTTGAAATGAGTAGAACAGACAGGTAGGCCTACTTGTAGGCTACATAACCTTCAATATGTATTACACATCAACAGACAGCAAAAGGTTTATCCTGCACTTCAAGTATTTTGTTCTCAACAAAAGTAGTAGAGGAAACTGCTGAATGTACCGTGCTGATCTGCTATATCACTGGATTCACTTCAGGGGTGTTGGCTAAAACACCACTTAAGGCCAAAAACGTCAGACTATGAAGCATGAAACGATGAGGAGGAGTAAGGATTTATCCTATGTTTATTTCCTTCTTTAACATGCACAGCAGCATACAGATCCCAGGAAAAGAACAATAGCAATATTCGGCTTGTGATGACACGCTTAACAGCTGTTGCAACCGGCGAATCGCGGCCGTTTAATAATGTGCATAAATTATAATTTATAGAGATCGGGAACCTCCATGCACTTACTCACAAGGGCGATGCAAACAAACTCAGGGAGAGCACGTTTCAACCGTGGATTGATAGGTGGTTACTGCGGCAACGCGCACGCTCACACAACAGAGAGAGAAAGATAAAGAAACTTCACTAAACAGGCGCTCCGGCTGACTGACGTGACGGCGCTAACTGACAGTTATAATGTCATCCACACTGAATAAAACACAACTTAAAACACACCGGTCTCCTCACTAGCAGTTTATGTAGTATGGAGCCAGGGGTGCGTTCGGATTACACAGTTTATTCAATCAATTTATAGTAACGCACCGCATTTAACGTTCAGTAACGATAACAGCGTAACGACGGAAAAAGTAATTAGTTAGATTACCCCGTTACTGGAAAAATAACGGCATTACCTAACACCGCTGTTATAACTCAAGCTAAGGGATATTATTATAATCTCATTAAGAGATAATATTTTGCAATAGTCATTTGGATTTCTTGTTAAAATGATATTTTACAGTGACATGTTTTCCCTGGTTTTATAATCTTATGAATCAAAACGTGTGTTTCATGTTTTCCTCCTCTGTGTCTGTATATGTGTCCCTCAGTACCCCGGTGTGGCTCAGAGTATCAACAGCGATGTCAACAACCTGATGACGGTGCTGAGTATGAGCAATGCTCTGCCTGAAGGTACACACACTCAGAGAAACTCCCAGCCATGCATGCAAACACAAACACTCTCACCTTGCACAACTTCACTGTGTCTTCACTCTCCCGTAACACTGCATGCCCCCTCTATCTTTATCTCCACCTGTTTATTTGTGTGTGTCTGTTATTCCATTGGCATGTGAAGGCTCGGCTTACATTGACTTTCTTTTGGTTTTCTGTCTCTCATTAGGGCTGTTTCCAGAGCACCTGATAGACGCCATGAGAAAGGAGCTGGCGCTAGAATGTGATTATATAAGAGAAGCCAGATGTTCAAAGAAATTCAGGTGAGTCTCACGTGGAAAAATCATTTATGTAGTAATTCCTCGCAAGGGAAGCAACATTTATGTAGCGGTCACAAGTGATTCAGATTAATTTTGCTATTAGAAATTATCTGAAGATTAATAATACCTTAATAATTTATTAAAGTTCAAGGGGCACCAGCTCTCCACTTAGGAGTGCAAAATAGCAAAAATGTCTCGTTTTATCAATGGTTTGAAATTAATGTTGATTAAGTCTAGTGATCAGTTAAAATAAATCAATATTAATAAAACCTAGTTAAATTATCACTCTATGAAATCTAATAATAAATCAATTATTATTGAGCATTACTGAAGGTTAAATTAATTCTCGACGTATAGAGGTTGATATACCACAAAATATTCACACAAATGAATGACAGAAACTTCCAGTTACAAAAAGAAAATGCATGTAATTTATTAACAGAAAGTAAATAAAATCAACAATCATCTAAAGGCCAGGACACACCAGTCCGACTACCCGAAAATGGAGACTGCCGATTCAGGGAGCTCCAGTCTTCCCGTCGCGGCCGAAAAAGTGCAAAGAACACACCAAACTGACTGCTGACTTTCCGTACGCTCTGCGCTTGCGCGGGACGTAATGTCTCCATAACAGCAGGCGGGTTTTTTTTGTTTTTCACAGAGCTGAGAAAAAGAATCGTTCATGCGCAGGCGTGCCTTTTTATTCAATTCTTACCAGTGGTTGACACTAACGGTTGCCCGCTTGCCCGGGGCAACTGAAAATAATGTTTGGGCAAGTTGAGATTGCTTCCTGGTTGCCCGGACGGGCAAGTGGATTTTAGAGGGTTTGTCTGTAGTCTAGGCTATGTATTCATGTGTTTTACAGTCTGCAAAACATTTTTTTTCCACTAACCCACACAAAATAGATCGGCTATAATCGCAATTGAGCAGCTGGATCTCTCTATCTCACACACACACACACACACACACACACACACAGCCTGTGTGCGCGCAGTTTCGCTGTCTACGTTCCGAAAGACGGCTCTATCCTACGGACCTGGTTCTGCTATATTCAAAACCCAGAAATCAATAACGTTTGAGCTTATCGATACCGCTATGGAGTCCAGTAGGCTAGGTCACATTATATAATTTTAAATATCGAGTCGGGTCATCTTCATCTAATTAGGCCTACTTCAGCGTATTATTCCATCTCTGGACCGCATCATGGACTGTAAAAGTGTTATACCTTCGACTGTCTTGAAGAAACTCCTTCAACCCGCTCCGTCTCAAAAAAAAAAAAAAAAACTCTTGTCTGCTGAGCCGCTGCCGCTGCAGACGGGCTCCGCACCGTCTCATCATTCATTCAATGCAGCGGTGATCAACAAACGAGAGACTGTAGCAAATCCCGCAGTTAAAAAATCGGATAGATTTTAAATCCATATTAAAATCTGCAGGATAAGACCTATTTAGCTAAAAAAAAATCACAAACGGTTCAAATGTGATGTGTTCAGGTCAGCTCAGTAAAATGATTATTAGGCAAAAGGTCAATAAAATGACATCATGATGTGTTCAAATGTAACATCAAGAAAATAAGAAATTTTAGTTTTTCGCGGGAAGCTTGAATAATAGCCTACAGTTTGGGTAAAAAAAACTTGTTTTCCCAGCAATATAAACTAAATAGTAGGCCTAAATATGGAATTATGACCTGCTTAAAGTCCTATCCTGAGCTCTGCTCATCTTATAAGCAATAAAAGCAATAATACCAGTTCTCTTTAAACAAAATAATAGAAAGGTATCGATAAATATTTGGATTGTGGAGTCTTTATAATGGTATCAACATGAATAGAAATGAATGATCCCCCTCCTTACTTACAGTATAACTGGGCAATAGCTTTAACATGGTGGACTTTAATCATTTTATGGCACACAATCACTTTTTGGCACAATGTGAGCGTTTTAAATAAGTACAATTTTTCTGTGGAAGCTAACATTCAGCTTGACTCTGAGCTAGACTGAGTTTTCTGAGCCCCTGGGCAAGGTGCATGGCAAAAAGAGGCCCTTTCACGATGCTGCAGCAGGACCAAGCGCTTGGTGTAGTTTGTGATGTCATGATATATAGGCTTATATGAATTGTTGAGGATGAGACTAGTAAACAGTGTTTGCATTTAAGAGATAATAGATCGCTAAAATGTATAATTCAATTAGCCTATACTGTATCATTGTTTAACAGTTTTTTTTTTTTTTTTGGGCAAGTGAACACAACATTCGGACAAGTAAAACATTACCTGTACTTGCCCTATGGGCAAGTGCATTTGAAACCTTAGTGTCAACCCCTGCTTACAGCCGACACCGGATGCACCGGAAATGCTATCTACTACTACCTTGTACCGCCAACTGCTGGCCTGGCATGCTTACTACATTGATTTCGTCCCGTTTCCTCTGAAAACATGTGTCCGGGTGAAGATGTCAGATAAATTGTGTCTGCTCCTACTAAAATGTTAAATTATTCTTACATATTTTTTACAGTTGCCAGTTAGGTAGGAATAGGTAATTACTTAGTTTATCTTAGTCTTAATTCCCAGAAAAAGGCAAAAAATTACAAATGCAGAAACGATGGCTTGATATTAGTCTTGCAACATGTGTTTTTGTCCAAGGAACAAATAGCAGACCAGAAACTCATTTTACAATCAAATCACATACTCAAAGATTGATTCACATCAGTGTTTAAGATCATCACTTGTGGCCTGAGGACCCAGTGTGCAACAAGTTGTACATTTCAACCTCCTTGATGGCAGGATCGTATGAGGATATGAACCCCTCTGGTAAATGGCATTATGAATGATCATTAACCACTTCTCAGAATCTGTGACCTTCTTTTTTTTTACAATGACGTGTAAAAATACTAACCGCCAGCCAATTGTAGGTGGCTTACTCCATTCCCTCATACAATTGACATCTTTTTGTCCATGGTCAGAACAACTACAACTGCCAGCCAACTATATATATGTAAATGCAATACTTTATATGGACTTCCTGCATACTTCACCTGTATTAATGTGCTTCTGTATGTGTTTATCTGTCTGACACAGGGAGCTACTGAAGGACCAACCCTTCTTCTATGTTCCAGAGGTGATAGATGAACTAAGCGGCAAAAGTGTTCTGACCACAGAGCTTGTCCCTGGGTTTCCCCTTGACCAGGCCGATAGCCTCCCACAGGAGCTCAAGAACAAGGTACGGCTGACTCACACAACATACTATTATGGTATCACTAGATATTTAGCTGCCTAGCTGTTTGTATTTGTATGTATGAAGAAGACACAGAACTAGTCCCATTCCCATTACATTTCCCGATGTCTTAAGCCCAGGACACACCAGTCCGACTTGTTCCGACTTGTTCAGACTACGCAAAAAATGGAGTCGGCCGTTTCAGGAAGCTCCAGTCTTCCCGTCGCGGCCAAAGAACACACCGAGCCGACTGCTTATTTTCCGTACGCTCTGCGCTTGCACGGGACGTAATGTCTCCACAACAGCAGGCGGCGCTAATCTGTATTGTGGCCCGAAAAAATACGAAAGCCGGAAATGATGGGACAGCTCTCTAGAGCATAAACATAGATAGAAATACGTATTTATATTTATGGACCATAAGAGCACAATTTTTAGCAGAGAGTGTCGAGCATGGTGTCGAGCAGTCAACAAGGGTTGATGCATGTGAGTACTCGCAAAACGAAACGAACAAACACATTAAAACGATGGCTAGCTGTTGTTAGCTGTTTGTGCTACCCGCCTCACTTCCGGGCTTCACTGATTCGCTAGCCCTCCACCAATCAAATTGCTCCAAATGAAAGACGGTCGGCCGCCGATTGAACATGTTCAATCGGCGGCTGACAGGCTGAAAACAAGCCCGACGACCTCTACATCGGCCGACGTCACGGCACACACCAAACAGATTCGTGTCCCGACCCTCTATCGACTCTACGACGGCGATTATCGGGCTGGTGTGTCCTGGCCTTTAGTTGACCTCAGTGCTGTGAACCTCACTGTGTACACAGCCAAGCATTAAAGCTGGAGTCAGTGATTCTGGAAAATTTGTTGACAAAAACATTTTTAAAAAAATCTCCAAATCAGTGAATATCTCCTCATGATCCGTTACCCGTACTGTGTGTGGCCCGCTTGTCAACAAACCCTTTGTTTACATATCAGTCTACAGAGTCTAAGCTGTGTTTTAACACTGGATATTTGTTTCTGCACGCACGCAGTAGGTACAAGTTGCGAAACATGTGGCTTTATTTACAGATTTTGACAATAGAATAATTCGAACTAGCATTCTCCAGATTTTCTGACTCCACCTTTTGAATATAATTGAATATAACATCCATTACTATTGTTGTTTCTGTTTCAGATCTGTATGAACATCTTGCACTTATGCCTCAGGGAGCTGTTTGAGTTCAGGTACATGCAGACAGACCCAAACTGGTCCAACTTCTTCTATGATCCACAGACCGACAGGGTGAGTTTGTCTGCAGGCTTAATACCATGGTAACTGCTCCTGCATTTAATAAGGCAGTAAGATTCAAGAGTTATAAAAATGACCAAACAATTATCATTGGATGTTCACTGTATATACATATAATAAGTTGAAAATGAGTGTGAAGATGATCTTTTGATTGTGTTTCTCCAGGTGGCACTGTTGGACTTTGGAGCCACGAGAGGATTTGAACTGGATTTCACAGATGTCTACATAGAGGTGAGACCAGTCTGCCTCATCCCTGCTGCTTGTCTTTGTTGTTATTTCTTGCTGTAAATGCTTTTTGAGAAACTCAATAGGAAACAAAGATCACATTTGAACTGTGGTTTAACTTGCAGTCAATAGTTCTAGTTAAAAAATAAATCATACTTGAATATGATACTCTAAGCTCCATGTCTATTCAGAACTTTTGAAAATACCCTAATTATACAGTTGTGTGTATACGTTATTACAACATGTGGCAGAGAGAAATACATTGTTTGGCCGTAAAGGTATACCAAGCGATTGTAACCTAGAACACTTCTTGTCGAAAGCAGCTAATATCTATTTACCCTCTGCTACCTGTCCGTCGTGTGTGCATGCTGAAAAAAGTAGGGTCATTACACAAGGCCGCAGCTCCATTAACGGAGATCTAAAACAACTGGCTCAGTGTCAGCAGCTGTTTATCTTTATAATAACCGCAGCCAGAACGTCATAGGTTGACGTTTCGGGGAACGGGCCGGGCACAGTCGCTCTGAGCGTCAAATATTGCCATGGTTAGTAGAGACATAAACAAACATTCCCCAAGCGTTCGCTGGATATTGCTTAGTATGTCTTTCACATTCATAACCCATTCTGTGACTGTAGCTCATCCGCTCAGCTGCAGAGGGCGACAGAGAGGGAGTTCTGAAGGCATCCATTGAGATGAAGTTCCTGACTGGGTATGAGTCCAAGGTAAACATCTCTTTATCACTCTGTCTGTCTGCTCTACATCACAAACCATGCCTTGCCACTGGGAAAGAAATAACCAAGATTAATGGGATTTAGTGGTGACACAAACTCAAAACAATAAAAGCAACATAAGCAGCTAAGGAAAGATCGGATTTGGAAGTTTTTCGATTAGTCATTAAGGTAGGAGGAAGAAAAATGTCACCCAAAGGTAGAGTCAGTAATTCTGGAGGATGCTTGTTGTCAAAATAACTTTTTGACAAAATAAGTGAATGTTTCCTCACAATCCGCTACCTGTCTGTACTGTGTGTGCGCTGAAAGAAATATTAGGTGTTTATACACAGCCTAGGCTCTGTTTTTTTGTTGGTTTTGCTGCACATGGGAAATGTGCAAATATGTGCGTAACAATTAGAGAATTTCTTTGCTGTACATGATGGTCATTAGCTGAGACTAAGTATACAGTGTTGTTTTTTCCCCTCCCTGTGTCCAGGCAATGATAAGTGCCCATGTGGATGCGGTGATGATCCTTGGCGAGGCCTTTGCCTCCACAGAGGAGTTTGAGTTTGGCTCCCAGTCCACCACGGAGAGAATCCACAACCTCATCCCTGTGATGCTCAAACACCGGCTCACCCCGCCGCCGGAGGAGACCTATTCACTCCACCGCAAGATGGGCGGCTCCTTCCTCATCTGCTCCCGGCTGGATGCCAGGCTACGCTGCGGGGACATGTTTCAGGAAGCGTATGACAAGTACTGGGAAGGCCGCACACCGCCCCCTAGGTCAGTCTAAGCCCAGTTTTGACGGACAGATCCTGGGGCCAACGGCAAAGTGATTGGTGAGATCTTTGTGAAGACGCAGAACTGCAGAGTGGACTCTGTGTCACCCACCCTTAACTGGTCACTGAGCGCCAGTTCATTTTTTTCCATTTTGGGCAACCCACTGCGATGAGATTACGTTGAGTTTTTGAAAAAGGCACTTATTTCATATTTACAACCGTCGTTTTTCAGTTGGAAAGGGCTCAGGGCAAAGTCATGGATGGAAGGAGTAAGACAAACAGCCTCATGTATAGCAGTTCAGGTGGAAAATGAATGTAAAAAGAAAGATGGAATTTGATCCCTTCTATGACTTTTTCAAGTTAATTCTTGCATTTTCTGTCTTTGGTGAATACATGTCACAGAGGACTGAATTTTCAATATAAACCCACGTTCATGAAATAATGGGGTTAATACATTATATGGGCAGTATGAGTCACAGTATTGACCAGGACCATCATGTCTGGCTCACATATAGTTCTGTTGTAAAAGGAAGTTTGATTAGATTGTCTGGACATAAATAATAATGCTGGGTCTGAATTGAAACGGTTTTGATGACAACATAACTGTTTGTTAACAGATCTAGTGTTTAAGGTTTTTGCCAATCAATCAAGTTTAGGTTCAATTATCCATCAGTGGGAAATGTGACGTACTGGAAGTTGTCAGCATTTACAAGGTTGTCAGACTTTTATCTAGCATATGTGTGATGTGTTTTCTGTACCATTTTAGCCATCCAGATTTAGATAGCTGTTTATAGCTTTTAGATTGTTTTAGGGACATATCTGTGTGATTCAAACTTTCAATCTGTAAGTGACCATTAACGTGACATTCAGGACCTTTATGTGTTAATGAATTTGGGTGGAAATGGGATTTTACTCAGTTTGTGTCTGGGGCTGAAAGTCTATAGAGCTTCACCGGTAGATTTGTACCCTTCTTTCTGTCCCATCTGATTATTTATCTTCTGATTTAGCTCATGAATTCCAGTTGATTGTTATTGTGGCCTCTATATTTTTAAATCTGCAAGACAATAATACAGATTGAGATTTTTGTTTTTAGTACCAAAGCATGTTCTGTTACTAGGAAACTGTATACACTAAATGGATCTATGTTGCTTTCTGAAAGAAGATGAGGGTTTGATAGAAAGACTTATCCCAGCTACAGTCCACACTGGGTCTGTGTTTAGTCATGAATGTTGATGGATGGATGGATGGAGGAAGTGAGTTAATCCGGATATTGCACAAGTTCGCTTCGCGGGCTCACCTTGCTTTCACAAGTGGGTATTCTCTCCATGCCTTTTCGAGAGTAAAATCCTCCTTTTACCTGGCTGATGTTGCAATATGAAAGTTACCTCTCTTCTGCTGCGTGAATACAGTTATAATGACCTCTAACCGTTATATATATATAATAGGTGTGAAGCTGAAAAAAACAACGAAAAAACAAACAAAAAAAAACAAGGTGCCTGTCGTTTCCAGTTGGAGGATTTTTAAGCTAGAAACTTCGACTTTCATATCAACATGCGGGGAAGAGATGGTTTAGAATTTTTCTAATCAAATTGCACTCTTGATAAAGATATTGTATGAAAACAGTAAATGTTTGATTTACACTTGTTATGTGGCTCTGTGTGTTTTTTCTGTAATAAGATGTAACGCTTTCTTCCCATTTAAAAGGATTGGAGCTTGTCAGTGCTTCTGATAAACATAGATGTATATGTAACCTAGAATTTGTATATGTAGTGTGACCTTTTGGATGAAAGGTTGCAACATGTGTTTAAAAAACGGAGTGAGAATGCAGTAGAGAGAGAGAGACTGTATATAGGAGAGAGGTTGTCTTCATTATTTAGCAATGTCTTTGCCGGCAATGGAGAAACTGGCACAGAGCCTGGGGAATGAGAGACACAAATACTCAAAAAGAGTACACAACGTGTGCACTTACTGTAAACATCTTTGCAAATGAATCATGCCAGTACTCATGCACAGGAAAGTGTGATGTTTGGGCTGAGTGCATGTTAACAGACACGTAGACGACATTTCGAAATTCACACTTTTTCGCAATTATAACATCAGAGCTGTTTTTCCCCTCCATTGTTAAAACTGCTTTTTGTAATTCACCTGAGTGTCCAGCAGGAGGCGCTGTTGTGTTTCTACACTGACTTAACAGCTCATGTAGAATATAATGCTGAAATCTTCCTAATAAAAAGAACACAACATAACCTGCCTAAGGAGATACATGAAAGTTGGTCGGCTGCCATAACTGTAACAGGGTTGATATGTCATTTATGCTTTATAAGCAAATATCCTGTAAGCAGAGGAGGAAGGAATTAAACTGAAAGTGAACGATAACGGAAAGCAACAATGGTCATTAGGTGCATGCAGAAAAGTGTGTGAGCACGCCACCAGAGAAACACTTAAGGGTAGAACCATATATTTGGGTCAGACTAAACAAATTATATAAATTGAACTCTATTTGCGGCTGCCAACCGAATCATTTACAACATTAATGAAGTATGTTTGTCATTTAATTTAATATTATTATGGAAGCATATCTTTGCCAGGGGATTCATGCAATTTGATCAGTTCTAGTCAAAAACCACCGGCTGTTCCCTCAGAGTCCATGTTGTTCCAAAACTATAATCTTGGAACCACATTTGACTCCCAGACAGAAACACACACACACACACACACAAAAGGCCACGAAGCATAATGCCTAGTTTAAAGGCATACAATCCAGTTTAGTATACAGGTGGAGACTAACCAGTTTCACGACCAGTGTTGTCCTGCATAACATCATGATGTGTTCTGATGTTGCGATTTGCAGAACTGAGATGGAAACAACTCCACTCCGGTTGTGTTTACACTATGGAGAAGCTGGTGGGAGTGTTAGGGAGGTTTGGTGTGTGCGTGTGTGTGTGTGTGTGTGTGTGTGTTATTGTTCTACTTGTCTGGCCAGAAAGACCAAGCAGAGAAAAATCCTTATTTGGTGAAAAGAGGACCGTCAGCACAATCCTAAATGCGAACATTCTCCCAGCTCTAGCTCTACCAGCGCTTTCCCCTTGTGTTGGCATTATGTCCATCCCTATTACAAGCAGCTCTGCACCAATAAGACTCTTTTTATTATTGTCATGGAAACAGGTTTTATGCAGGTTTTGTTTGTGGTACCCGAGAAGTGCACTTTTGAGCCCTTCGGCTAAATGGGATAAACTTTTTTCCTAACTGTAAGAATTCTTCACAAGGTGGTTCTCAGCTGAACAGTGAGGATTGTCAAGAAATACTAGTTTGTCACTGAATGTAAATTATTTTGCTTCATTCTTCAGTAAGATGGGGGTGAATGGAGATTTGGGAAAATTGACCAGGCAATTGTGTTTGCAATAGCTCAAATCGGGAAAAAAAAAGCCAGAACACCACACTACCATTATCATTATTGTAGAAAGAAGGGAACACAAACATTACAATTATTGTTTAATGTCCCCTGAAACATACAGCAGAATCAGTGCTGGAAAAAAAAAATGGATCAAGTGTCAAAATAACAATTATTTCAGATCCATGAATTGCACTCAAATCCAATCAAAACAAAGAAACTCCAGCATCACTGCTACAGGATCACCAAAGAGAGAACTTTGTAAGGCATAGAAATATTGTCACAATTAGAGTCTTTTTCATCAACATCATCCATCTCACACACAGACACTGTACGACATATACACAGTCGAAAACATAAGAGATAATGGTGTCTTCATTCAAAACACTATATTACACTTTAAAGGGGCATTTGGCTAAAATAAGGATGACAATTAACAGAATAAAATCAAACTTGGAAGAGAAAGGTATGCACATTTAGTCTGCAGAGGCATAACCAACGGTTGGGAGTTCATCATAAATAAAATGTATCTCCCTTTTTTATCACAATTGCTGCATGACGTTTGCCAAATATTACAAGCTCTGTAAGAATCTGTATCTTTTTATTCCGGAGTGTTTTGTACTTTGAGTAACATTTTGTCCCACTGCCAACCTGTAGCACGTCCTGCTCAGTTCATTGAGTCGAGCGCTAATTTCCTGCAAAACACCATTTCCATTATTGTTACAGCTAAGGTTGCTTGTTTAATTTCTTTGTCGTTTGAGGCTCTTTGACTTTTGATACTCTTGGATATTTTTCAGGGAAGTGAGCCAATAATTTGGTGCATGAGAAGTCTGGTGCGGTGCCGCATCAGGGGTATAAGGCTTTGTTTCGAATAAACAGTTCCACAGTTGTTGTGTACATATAACAACAATTTGAAGTATTGTACATGATATCCTTCCTCACCTTTGACCTACAGGCCCTCCCACATTATCACACATATTCCCCAATCTCTATTTTTTTTAATATTGCACACGATCAACCACCCACACAGTAATATATACACACATTTTTATATTTATTTACATCCAACTTTTACTTGATTTTCGAACAAGTCAAAAATAGCTCTCCAAAAAAAAGGCATCAGTCAACAACTGTAACTGTACTGTTGTCATAATGCCGCAGACAAGAGTTGTGGCCGGTAAGTAGGCTAGATTAAAGCTGTGTTTGCTATTACAGTAAAACACTGTCCCAAGAGAAGAAATACTGTACCCAAAGTTACAATAATGATTGAGCTATCAATAAATCTCCGTACACTGAACATCAAGTATATCCATTTATAGTAGGATCACTCGCTCTTGCTGTAGCCTACATTTTCCGCTGTCGTCATTTGTATATTTTCAGATGTTGTGCAGCTCTGGGATTGTCAGATTTATTTGCAAGTAACCATGATTTATTTTATATTTTTTTCAAATGTCTACTTAGTTTACATTACAGCCTGCTATGCTATTTATTAGCAACAGATCAGTCAAGGTGAAACATGTGTTATGTCGACAACTGTGATCACAATATTAATTCAGAAGCCACTCAAGCATATTGGAGGGATGCTACCGCTTAATTTGTTCCTTGCAAAAGTCCACGTCACAATAAACCACTCCAATAGATCCAAGAACATCTAACACTGAAATAAGCGGAAGCTGCGCCAGGCAGCTAGTTCAGGGGGCAGTGTTACACTGGTTATGAGCCAATACCTTGAGTTGAATACACCTCTTTTTACTTATTCACCTGGCAAAATAAAAAGGCAAGAAACAACAGAAACAAGGTATGGAATTCAAGGTCTTAACTAAATATAACATGTAGTCTACAAGGTTTTTGGCAAATACATGCCAAGTTTTCTCTGCACGGAGCAGTCAGCTGATTCTCTCCTTCTTTCTTTCGTTCTCCGTGTGGCTAATTTACTTTTCACGTCTCTGCTTCTTAAGCGGTAGAAGATGGATGGATGGTCTCTGCTTCTCGTTCATCTGGCATTTAAAGAAAGAAAGACATCTACGGGTCGTCACAAAGGTAAAGGTCATCTCCTCTCACACGTCCTGAGGAAGGCCCTGGTCTCTATAGCCTGAGGAAATGGGGATGAAATAAAGAAAGAGAAAGACTTCTGAATGCTTGCAGGATTTAACATTTGTAAAAATCTATCATCTGGCTTTCATAGCCCCTGTTCAGAGGGTTTTAATTGGGTACACAAAATTGCTAAGCATTTATTTTGAACTGCCGGAAATAATTCGCTTTCTCCATGTCATTCAATTGAGAGAACCGAATCATAGAAGATCAACAACCAAATTGGAGCTAAGGATTTATTTAAGTAATAGCTGGGAAGGTTTAGCCATTACCCCTTTGGAAAACAATATTACCCTGATCTTTTATTATGCATTCAAATTGATCGGAAACTGTGACTAACTCCATCAGTGACGATGTAACGGCCTTGCAGAGCGCACACAGGTTTTGGTCCCCTCATTGTGGGCTAGTTAGGTCTGTTCAATTTGCACTTGGCTAGGACAGTTGCAGTTCTACGTAGATGATGGATTAACTGAAGCATCAAGAGAAATCCCTCCTATTAATCTTTCACTACCATGTGGAGTTTCTGACTAATAGAAGAAGCAATGTTTTGAAAGAGTGGGTCCCAGTTTTGTTAACATCACACCCACTCGCAGAACCATGACGGTTTGATGCTATTCCACTGATCAACAGGTGTTGGCTGGTATATGGCATGAAACCGACCAATGCAATAACAAAGGAATGAAATGCAGAACATTGCAGCCAAGCAACTATGAATGGAAACACCATTAGATTATTAACATTCTTCTGAAAATTGTGTTTGGGTAACTTTTTTTCTTATAATTGTTTTTGTCCAAAAAAAACTATATGGGCACTTTTGAACTATCTTGTCTTGGCAGCTGTTTACTCACATTTCTTTCTCTAGTTCAAAAGTGCAGGTGAGTCAAATAATGCTTTGAACCATCCGCAACGGGACAATACAACATGACATAATAATCTTCGTCTCTTGTTTTTTAAGGTAACCTGTGTAGTCCACTTCACATTGGAGCTTTTTAACCAATCACACACACGCTGCCTTAGGTCACTTTTGGGGACTTTACATAGATTTACATTCACGAAAGTGACTTGAGTGAGAATGCACACACACACACAAGGCATCCAACTGTAATAGCTGATGGAGTTTGCTCAGGCGTCATGGAGCATTCAACTGAAAACAATAACATTTCATGAGACTGACCGGTTTGTTTCTTTTTGCATTACTTAGCTTGAAAAATGTGTTTTGTTTTGACTTCCTCAATATCCATATAAGTCAATATTATCTGTGGCATGCTTCTCATAACTCCACCATTTCATCAACTTGCTGTGGGACTTTTAGGTTACTGAGTGAGTGGAAGTTAGACACCTACCTTCAGAAACTTTGATTGATGAGGACAGGGACCAGAGAGGAGAGAAGAGAAGCAGTTAGTTAGTGAGTAAAACAAATAACATGAGCAAACATTGTTGAATACATACAACTATTGTCATACACAAGTCCACTGTATTTATGGAACACAAAACCGTCTTCTTGTACAAAGACAGACTTCCTCGGCGCATTTAGGAACACAAATAGGGTTACATGACCCTGGTTTGCTGGATCGATGAGCCAAGACACCCAGACACGAATCGAGGGAGAGATCAAAAAGAAGAATGCTGAAGAAGACAATGAGGCGGAGAGGATGACTGGTGGGGCAGGCAGAGAGTGGGAGGAATAATGTAAGAGAGAGGGAGCAGGAATATGGCATGATCAATAAGGAACAACCTTTAGACGGAGAGAGAGAGAGAGGCAGAAGCAAGGAGCTCAGTGGGAGGAATATAATACCACCATTATTAGATGGAGAAGTAAAAGAAAAGGAGGGGATTTCTGTCAGGGAGGTATGGAAAGAAATAGGACATTGATCACACAGTATGAAACACAGGGCTCATTAGGCGAGGGATGAGATAAGGGATAACTATGCCACATTATCAGAGTGATTCATTGTACAGGGGGGAATATCTGACTGAAAGCGTCACTCGCAAACGCTACAGAGAGGTGTATTTGTGTGGTGCTAAATAGTGGAATAATAATGAATCTTGAACATTTGCATGAGTTCACCCTGAGATTTGAAATGGGTCTCGCGTTCATTGTAAATATTCAATGTGCTGCCAAGCCGTGAGCGTTAGATTTTAAGCAGCAACAGTTGAATAAAGGCGCGTGCACGGAGGGCCTGAAGAACAGAGGGGAGCAGCGAACAAAAACACACCAGGGGTGCTGCTCAAGCCCACACACACAATTACTGTACCTCACACATGCCCACACACACACACACACACACACACACACACACACACACGAGCGTACCAAGATGTTTGGTTGTACATGCAGGCAGCAATTACCTCACAGGCTTGCACACACTTAGTCCTGTGGTAATTCAAAGCTGCCTCAGTGCAATGAGAGAATAGTGTGTGTGTGTGTGTGTGTGTGTGTCGGCACTTGTTTATGCATCAATGCCTGAGGCGAAGACACTACTTTTTGACAGGGAAAGCAATACAATTACCAACAACCACCCCATCTCTTATTTTCAGCATCCACCTCTACCCCAACTTCTTTATCGCCCCCCGCCCCCCTTTTTATCTTGGTGTCATGCACAGCTGGCAGGATTAAGCTGTTATTCTATATAAAACACATCATCAATAAATCCCATCAAACCAACAAAATCAACAAATTACGCTGCCAGTATATACTTATGACAACACAAAAAGATTTCAGGGTTTAACCTCTCTTTGGCCCTTTTTCATTCTTGACTTGTCTTAAAATATCTGGCGTTATCCCCAAAATTATGTGGGGGAGAAAGAAAAAGAACAAGGCTGTAAAGGGCCACACAGGCTACCTTTTAATATAGCAAACTAAAGCAAGAGCAAAACCACCGCTGCCAAGCAGCTGAACGGACACACAAGTAAAACAGTTGACTTTGTAACACTGAACACGGCGAGCACTCTGAGACAACCTCTCACTACTTAAGGTGAGACAATGCACAGCACACTGGGGTCTCAGGGCATATATAACCTCATCACACCTGGGCTCAATCAGCCAATCAGTGCCACACACCTGATTGCAGCGAGATAATCAGTCGCCATTCTCACGGAGGCGAAAGATTCCGTGCACTCACGGCTTAAATCTTCCATTTCCTCACAGGACCACCGCTCTAAGGAACTGCACCTGACGTTCCAACAGGACCCCCCACCCACCCCGGGTGGAGGCCTCCCTGGAGGGGCTAGTGGATTGGAACAGACTGGCTGGAGGCGGGAAACATGAAACAAGGGGTGAATCCTCATGGACCGGAGAAGCAAGAGGCGAACAGTGACGGGGTTTATCCTTCGAATGATCCTGAAGGGACCAACAAAATGTGGCGGCAATTGGCGAGACTCTACCCGCAGTGGGAGATCCCTTGTGGAGAGCCACACCCTCTGACCCACCCAATAGTTTGGGGCTGGGCCGCAATGCTGTTGTGACGTCTTGTTTCAGGCGCAAATTTTGCAAGCTGCCACAAACTCGCTCACATCTCTCCCCATCCGGGGCCACCAGAATCTCCGTTTGAGAAAAAAAATAGTGCGACAAATACCAGGGTGATTTGTGAGGTGTAGGCAGTGGCCCCACTCAAGCACTTGTGATCGCACTCGTACCGGAACAAACCGTTAGCCTTGGGGCCCCCCTCCTGGGTCAGGCTCCTGCTGTTGAGCCCCCTGAACCACCGTGTCAATCTCCCAGATCAGTGGGGCACGGTTGTGGGTAAGGGGTACAATGGGCTCTGGAGAACTGTCACAACCTGAACACTGAAATGGTCGAGATAAGGCCTCCGATTTTTCGAACGTGGACGGCCCTTATGTTTACTAGTGACTTCACTAAGTTCAGTGTACTCTGCAGGAACCCCATTTGCAAGAAGAGACACAGAAGACAAAGGATCAGAGGGAGTCTCGATAACCCCAAGAGTCAGGCGGTCACAGGGGGCAGCACAGGGGAGGCCTACTGAACTGGGAGATTTTGAGACAGAGGCACTGGTGGCAGGAGGAGGCTCACAGTCTGATTCCATCATGTGAGATGCACAGTTTGGACCCTAGCTCATCACCCTCCAATTAATTTGAGGGTTGTGTTCCTTGAGCCATGGGTGTCCCAGAATGAGGGGTAACTGTCAATAAGAAAAAACTTAATCTCTTCCGTGTGATTGCCGATGCGAATGAAAATCGGGCAGGTGACCTTCTCAACCCTACCCCTACCCAAAGGTTGCCCATCCACTGCATTAATTGCGAGTGGACAAGGAAGATCATAAATGGGTAAATTGAGTTTACAGGCCAGGGTTGAGTCCATAAAACTACCTGCTGCTCCTGAATCAACAAATGCCGAGAAGGTGCGCCATTGTCCATCCCATAATAACTCAAAGGACAAAGGGGTGCGACTACTGGCCACGGGAGGGGAATTCTTAAGACTCCGCAAGACTTCCCCAAGGTCTGACACGCCTACCCTGATTCCCTGCTTATTGTGTCTTTGTGTTGAGGGGCACTGGTGTATGAAGTGACTCACACTCCCACAGTATAGACAAGCTCCACTGCTCATACGCCTCCGTCTTTCCACGGAAGTAAGCCGTGTGCGTCCTATTTGCATGGGTTCCTGATCATCATTGTTAAGGGACCCCTCAGGCAGGGTAGGTCTTTCACAAGGGATTTCAAACTCCTCTGACATCTGGCGGGTGTACGCTGGTTTTCTCTCTCTATTGCGCTCACAAATTCTGTTGTCAATTCTAATAGCCAATGAGATTAAATCCTCAAGTGAATCTGGAACCTCACGGGAAGTGAGCTCATCCTGAACTTTCTCAGACAAGGCATGACTAAAAGTGGTCATCCCTGTTCCAACCTGATTGCGTAGCTAAAGTCCGGAATTTAATTGAAAATTCTGCAACGCTTGCAGAGCCCTGACTTAATCTAAGGAGGTGTTTGGCTGCTTCGTGGCCACTAACATCGTGGTCGAACACCTGCCTCATCTCCGCCATGAAGAGGGGAGTGTCAGCGCAGACTGGAGTCTGCCTATCCCACAAAGCTGTAGCCCATGAAAGGGCCTTTTCCGAAAGAAGGGATATTATATATGCGACACGGGCTCGGTCGGTGCTAAACATAGAGGGTCGTAACTCAAACACTAAACTACATTGGGTGATAAATCCCTTACACCTCCCTGGATGCCCGTCGTAGCGGGCTGGGTTTGCCAGCTTGGTCTCCTGGCCTACAAAAGGGTCATGGGGTGGAACTGGAGGTGCTTGTACTTGGGTAGGGGTTGGCCCAGGTGGTTGTAAATGGGCCAGTATCTCCCGAAGCATACAGTCCTGTGAGGCCTGTTGCTCAACAATGGCACGTAGGGTTTGGTTGTGCGAGCCTAACAGGGCTCCTTGCGCAGAAATTGCCTGCCTGTGGACCTCTAAACTCTCGCCGACTATCGACGTACCAGCAGCACTAGTGGGGTCTGCTGTGCCCACCATTGGGCTGCTCATTCGGTAAGGATTCGGGGGGGGATTGGGACATAGGGGACCAAGGGGTGTCTGAAAGTTATCCCCGGAGGGATAACCACTAAATCGCACAGGTGACTACAGGGGGGGGGGGGGGGGGGGCAAAAAGCACAAGGCTGTAAAGGGCCTCACAGGCTCACAGGAGCTGGATCTCAATCCAGAGACCGGGTCCTTGGAAGGACGCGGCCTACGCTGTCTATGAAGGCTATAGCCTATGAAGGCCGATTCGAAGGCCGAACGAGTATTGTTAAACGGGACGGTCTCCGCAGGTCTCCGTTTACGAGCATTTCCGGTTTGCGTAACAAGCCGTTACCTTGCGTGACGACTCGCCGCTCCTGTGCTGCCTAGCAACCCTGATTGCTGCCAACGGAGACAGCCTTGTCAATGGAGGAAAAAAGAAAAAGAAGTTGCCTACCAGACGAAAAGAAAAAAAAGTACAAGAAAAAAAGAAAGGAAGATAAAAGTTAAGAAGATGGAGCAACACGTTGCTGTTTTGTTATTTTTAATTTTATTTTATGCCATCTCTGAAAAAAACGCAATGAATCTTGGGATATGTTGGGCCGCGAAGGATCCATCTGTTGCAGCCTTCAAAACCGTGAAACGAAGGCATTTCTCGGCCGCATATGAAGGAGCCTTGCAAATCGTTGCAAATGGAAAGCCTTTGCGCGCCGCTATGACGCAATCGGTCTTCAAATGCAGCCTTCGTAGGCTGCAACCCCTGAATCGAGATCCAGCTACAGTCTCAGGGCATATATAACCTCCTCACACCTGGGCTCAATCAGCCAATCAGTGCCACACACCTGATTGCAGTGAGGGAATCAGTCGCCATTCTCACAGAGGCGAAAGATTCCGCGCACTCACAGGGCTGAAATCTTCAGTTTCCTCACACAATGCCTTGTGACTTCCCCAACATGTCCCTCAACGCCATGCCCATTGGTTCCTACTGAAGACTTTTAAATTTGGGTCAGAAATATGTTGTTACATTTATTTTTAAAACCCCAACCATGATGACCAATGTATGTGTGAAACTAATGTTAACACAAGTATTATAATTGGATTCTCACGGCGAGCATTCTTATAGTTATTTGGATGGACTTTGACTTGAGCCGCCTAGTGCATGCATACCACGTGTGAGACAGACATAAGCAAAGGAAAAGGAGACAATTAAATAAGAAAGACATGAAGAGAATGGAAAGGAGTGTAGGCCTAGACAGGGAGAAAAGCGCGGCCAGTTGAATGTACTAACTTGCCAAGATGACCATGTCCATTCCCCAGAAGATGCTCATGATCCATCCAACCATGATCACAGCTGTCAGTATCTGGATGAAGGCCGCCGCCACGTTGAGCCAGAACACACAGCAAACACCTCGCTCGGAGATCAGCTCACTGCGAGCTCCACAAAGCACCGTAAACGCTGAGATGAAGGTACCTGTGGAAGCAGAAAAATACCCTTAAAAAAAAATACAGTTCATTCCAACAACAATAAGTCATTCATGCAGGGCTTTTGTGGTACTCGTTGTCACCATTGTGTGTTTAGGCCAACATGCTCATCTCAGAGCAATGTCATGTGTTTGACAAAATCATAAATTATTCCAAGGTGCAGCTGATGTTTAGACTGCCTCTTTGCAGGCTCTATATTTTACAGATACTGTGGGGAATTCCTGCAAATGCTGAATGGGAATGCCTAATGTGTGTGTGCATCTTCTCTTTCTGCTAACTCCACTTCTTGTCACTTTGGAGGAATTCAAATAGCAGAGCAAGGCAAGCAGGTGGGGGAAGGGCAGAAGAAGAACGCATCTTGTTCTTGTAGGGAAAGGCCAGAGTCAACCCAAAAATAAGTATAGTTTCTCATAATCATTCTTCTCCGTCTGCTACTCTATTTACATCTCTGTCTCTCTCTGTCCCTCTCTCTCTCTGACAAACCCTACCTTTATATTAAAGAGTGCTCCGTTATAATGCATATTACTATAGAAAGACAGACTTATCAGATATACTCCAAAAAATGTCCCATAATCTCTGCCGAACCCGAACGTACACCATAATATTTACTTTCACATGGCCCTACTCTGGCCTCAATCTGGAATGGTTTCCTTAAAGTCAAACTCTGGTACACACACACCATCTAATAATAGTAAGCATCCATGGAAAAGTGAAAGCCAAATAACTGCAGTGTTTACAGCTTGAAGAGGGGAGAGATGAATTAGATGTTTCCTTTTCCTTTTAAGTTTTTTAGCTGATGATCATTCCCGAAAGCATCTCACATAAAGAGCAACAGCGGGCTAAAATGAGAGCCCACCCAAAGCCGATATGGTCTGATCAGACAGAGAAACGTTGGGGTGGCAGTGGGTCACACCCACCAGCAGATGCTCTGGCTGCTGAAGGAACCACCCACCTACAGACATGAGCAATGATTGGCAGCGAGGTGCGGCCTGAACGTTGACACGTCACTTCCATCGTTGGCATCTAAAACAGGACTCATATTGTTTCTGGCTACTTTCAGTTTGTGATTTCCAAATTTTAAAAAAATAAACTATTTGATGCCACAGCAGGTAGGAGTCATGTTTGTTACTTCTACTGAGCACTAGATGTTTTTCATGGATATTGGAAAAATCTATATACAGTTTATAAATGTGTCCCCCTAGAGGCTCGGCCCTCATTGCAGCAGACCCGGTTCGAATCCGACCTGTGGCAGGTTCTCTGCATGTCCTCCCATCTTTGCCCCATTTCAACTCTGTCCCTTCAATTTGTCTAATAAAAAAAAGAAAATTCTAATTTATAGTTTTGTCAGACAGTCCAGTCCAGCACACAGGTAGTAAAGAAAATGAGCACATTTTGGAAAATGTATGTTCTGATTATCATGTCCTCTTAGTTCTTCTACCGACGTTCAATCAATGGATTGTTACATGCAAGCTGTTGGACGTTAAGGTAAATATCCAAAAATCATTTGAAGGATTCCTTGTGGGAATCTAAGATTAATTGTACACCAGAAGCAATATCAAAGCAGATTTAAAAAAAAAATATATTTCACTGTGTCACACTTTGTAGCTGCTGACCTCTACAGAGCCTTTCTAACTGCCTAAGAGAGTGGATCTGAACAAAGCAAATTAGAAAAGAAATAGCTTGATTTGTATGAATGTGTGCAGTCAGGAATAAAGACTGAATATGTCTGCGAGCACAATCCTTCACCAGAATACCAAAGGTTTAATAAGTCTTTAGTTTGTGAAATTGAACAATTCTCTGTGTGTGAAAAGCTCTTGGATCCTCTGTATGTTGCGTTTGGGAGATGGTGTGTGTGCTTAGATATTACCCAGACAAATGACTATAATTACACAGAGAACTCCACAAAGCACCCACTGGTAGTGTGGGAGGTTAATGATGGAGCCTGGGGGTGTGAAAGAAAGAAAGAAAGAAAGAAAGAAAGAAAGAAAGAAAGAAAGAAAGAAAGAAAGAAAGAAAGAAAGAAAGAAAGAAGGAGAAACAGACAGAGGGGGGAGGGGAAAGAAGGTTTAGCCTACTGTAACCAGTTTAAGACAAATACATTTCCTAAATAAGTTATCACAGATTCAAAAAGTTTCAATCAGTGATATCTATTTGGTAATCAATCAGCAAAAGTAATCGGTAATTTTTAAAAAATTCTATCGCAAAAATACTAACCGCCAGCCACCTGTGGTCAAAGCTAGCCTAGCCTAGCTTTGACCACAAGTAAGTAGGTCAAGAGGATGTGTAAAGCAACAGGCTCAACACATCCTCATACTCATTTGTGGAGAATGTAAGCAAGCAGCTGTTCACGCATCAATAAAAATTAGACATTCCAAGAAGTTATTTCTCCACTTTTCTAGCTATAAGCTTAAATGTCCCTGTGTAGTCTGCCTTTACTGACTGTACAGAAACACAATTGATACATGCAGTCAGCATGAAACAACGACCACCTGAAAAATGTCATAGCGACCGTCAGACAACACACTGCTGCGCTGAGAGCAGAGGATGATAAGGGTATGATTGCTCATTTTCACAATTGTCTATAGGACTGGAATATTCACTTAAGTGTAACACACAGCCATGCTTCCTGTTACAGTTGAGATGAAACAAAATGTCATCATTAGCTGCTTAGCTTTTTAAGTTTATTTAAAAAAAAATATATAATTTATAACATGCAAATTGTCCAAGTTTGCAAAATGTCAGTAGGCCTATCACTCATCTACAATCATATTCTATAGTAAGGATCTGAAAAAAGTTTCATCCATGTACAGATCAAAAACACAACCTAAGATTGTCTAGGACAAAAATGTTATGTCACGAGAGATAGTACGTCATCCTACCTATCACACGAGAATATGTGTACACGATTGCATCTCTTTGTCACACCTCTCAGCACGAGCTAATTAAATCAGCATCAAGCACTGTAGAGAGCCCTTTACGAGCCCTACAAAGCAATTCACTGATAAAGTATCGATCAGACTAGTCATAATGTACAATGTGGGTGGTGATTTCCAGGGTACTAGACAGTGGTTTTAAAATTAGAATGAAATCACGACCTCCACCCCTCACCCACCACTCTCCAATTTAACCCTGTTACCTTTTACACATGTCCTTCAAAACAGACTAAACCTTACTCTGATCTGAAAGTAACCTAAACTGGAACTTTTGACCCGCAGCTAACCCATAAATGAGTTGGTCAAAATGAGGGCCGAGAAAAATGCCCTCATTTTATCTTCCTCGTCTAAAATTCCTGGTGAGAACATGCAGTCCTCATACTGTACATATAGAAGTCCCTAAGCGCACACACACACACACACACCCGCACGTACACACACACACACCCGCATGCAACAACAAGAGCTGTGAGCAGTAGTTTCCTACACAAAAAGTGTAATTATTTACAAGCCGACAACTGCACTGCACTGACTAACAACCTCAGAGTTACTTACCAATAGATTACTTTTCCGTCTTCATTACAATGCCGAGACAATATAGGGTTCATAATGTCAGACAGGATTAGAGTAATGCAAAAGTCAAAACAAGTGGATGTGAGAGGGGGAGAGGTTGTCAGATTGACTCCTCAGATTCACTGAGCTCTGGGTGTAGAACATAGACTCTTTGCAGGATATAATAATGGTACACTTTTTCGTTTACATTGGAAGTTTTGTTGATTATTATATTTAAGATTTATGAACCACGCTTTTGTTTTTTCTGAGAATGTGATATTCATTGTACAACACATGCCTCTAAGTCAACTTTTTCTAATGTATGTGATTTTTTTTGGCTTAGTGTGTGTGTGTGTGTGTGTGTGTGTGTGTGTGTGTGTGTGTTTATTCATACACCTGTGTGTCAGTCCGTGTTTAGAGATTATGTTCTGTTCTGACTCATATCCAAATTCAATTACACATTTCTAAGTGGTATGTTGTCTGGAGGATGAATAGAACACGCGGCTGTTTTCAATCTCAGTTAATTAGACCCGAATGGCATTGACACACACGATCACACACACACATGTGTGCATTGTGTCATTTCGGTTGGTGTTGTCATGGCAACTAGCTGCAGCTATTCAATGAAATGTCAAGGCATCCAGGCCAACCTTCACACACACACACACACACACACACACACACACACACACACACACACACACACACACACACACACACACACACATAGATGAGGTGTTACCTTGATGCTTTTTCATTACAAGTTTTTATTGCAACATGTCATGGAAAAATTCCTGACAAAATGGGGGTGGGGCAGATTATTTGTGTCAAGCTGTTTGTGGTTTTCTCACACAACTGTTTGAGACGTTGTCAAGCAGTCAGTAGATACGACATTAACTGTAGAAAGCTTGCAAAATATACAAAAAAAAACAGCAGCAGGATAAGAGAAAAGAGCTATCATAAATATGAAGAGGAGCAGACAAACACACAAATACCAAGCACTTATAATAAATAAGAGTTATTACCAGCACAAGGCGAAGCAAGCAGAGGTCACATAGGCTTGAGGCTGATGGACTCAGCTCTGAGTGACTCCTATTGAGACATAATTACTTCAGACTTAAAAACGTGATGCTTTTTATCGCTTATATTTTATATTAATCTTTCGTCTTGTATTTTTTTCCCACACAGTGTTCTGTCTTTCACACAATGGGACTTTTAGTTATTTGATTGGCTAAATATTAATATAGTAGTCCTAAAAATAAAACCTGTTTATTATGATTGAAAGAGCTTCTGATTTTTAACTCTAACCATTGAAGTGATGTAGATTACCAAATGACTCTGTGTGAATGAACCTGCTCTGAATTTGTCACAGGAGTCTTTACTGTAAGAGTCTTGTACACCAATGTGTGCTACTTATTGACAGTGGATCTACAGTACAAAGTCAGTGTGTGTGTGTGTGTGTGTGTGTGTGTGTGTGTGTGTGTGTGTGTGTTTTAAATTGCATCACATTTTGAAGGATCGCTTATTGTTGTACAAGTGTTATCAAAATTCACTTGTGTGTCACTTGTGATTTATAGCTTTTTCACATTAGTTACATGAATTTGGTTAGTTTTCCTGATAGGTACTATTTGAATGTAAATAAACTAGATACAAGTTATTACATTATCTGTAAACCTGGTCTAAAAAATAAATAAAAATCAATATATGATGTCAAAGTTGTTTGTCTCAATAAACCTTTGAACAAATCTGATCGAAAATAAATGTACATAAAATGATAAAAGTTAGTTTGACAGGACTGTGTGGGCGTGGCTGTATGTCTCAGTGGCATAAGTCATTGGCTGTGTTTTCGAAACAGCCTACTAACGTCCTCCCTCCTACATACTCAACATGTATATTCTACATACAGTCTACTTAACGATCGAATGTGTATGCGCGGTTCGTCAGACCGTTTACACTGAAGTATACAGAAGCAATAAAGAATTTAAAAAAAACTTCTGTGTCGTTTGAAAAGACGCAATGCATTGTGGGGCGGTTGAGTAGTAAACGTAACCTATCGATCCATACACAAAATCTTCCCTGAAGTAAGTCCCAGGCATTTCTTGCCTACAAACACTCACATACACAACCACAACATAATCAAATTGACGTCAAAATTAGTACGAGTAGAACGTTAATAGGGCTTTTCGAACACAGCCATTGTTTTCTATAGAATGTTCGGGCAGAGAACTGCCATGATTGGTTCAAAATACGTAATAAGAACCAAATCATCCGAACTGAATTTCTGTAAAGTAAAAAAAAAAACTTAAATGACAGTATCTTTAATTTTGGATTGATAAATATGTGCAGCTCCTCTCAGATGCTTACTATCATGCAACTGATTACCCAAATGACATAGTTAGAAGGATATTGTGGATTTGGGTTCACAGGGGTTTTAAGTTCATGTCTTGAAACTATCGTGTCAAGGTTTTTACCCGTGATAATGACGTGTGTTGATGAGTCATGTGATGATGCAGTGATGATGGCGTGCCCCTAACATGACACCTGTGAAGGGTTTTTATATCCACAGTGATGACATCTCTTGACAACACGTTGACTGGGCCCATTAATACCTGGCAGACTGAGGCAGACTCTCTTACCCCTTATCTCACACATGTGTGCATGCACACTATAAGATATACACACCTTCACAAGTATGAGAAAAGATTTGTCATTTAACATTAGTAAGCTGGACTTTTGAATTTTTTTTTGCTAACCCTTCCAGTAAACTTCCCACAGAACTGTTATGACCACTCTACATTCCTCTCTTGTATTTATTGAATTATTTGCCCTAATGTTTGTTTATCTTTTATTTGCTGGAATGCTCTCTGGCACCACAGCAATAAAGTCTCCATGTCTTACCCGAGGTATTCCAGTTTCCCGACTGCTCAGTCGCTTGTTCCACTATTTTTAGCATGTGTACTCTCACGTTCGCTCTCACTGATGCTTAAAGCTATAGTGCGTAACTTTTTCATATAAATGAATGTGCGTTACACTCAAGCCTTTGCAAAATTAGTCGACACAAAGCCTATCATCAAGCCTATCAGCTCCACAAAACTCTCTTGGGATTTTTCAATATGGCAGCGTTTACAAACTGGTGTCGGACCCCAACACTGGCGCAGGAGCTCAAGCAGCGCCCACAAAATGTTATAGTTGTTGATTCTACGGCCAAGAAAAAACCTGGACGTACAGCAGAAGGTATAAAATCAATGCGCGAACACCGAAGGGTTACCTCCATGTAAATGCAGCGACAGTGTTGTTGTAATCACTCAGAACTCCTCATGGGGGTGACAGAAGTTACGCACTATAGCTTTAACTTTGTATATTTAGGTTTCGTCTATTTTTCTGAAATCCTTTGACCTAGGGTTAAAAAAAAAATCACAGAAACACTGAATTTTAAAAAGAGCATGACTTCAAGGCGTGATTGCAGACTTACCGAGTCCAGGTATGAAGGTGTTCAGAAAAAGACAGATGACAGCCAGAGGGAAAGGCATTGTGGGAATGGCAGCCCGCAAAGATCCCTTCTTCTCCCTGACCTCCACCACCACTCCTCCGCCTGCTGTAGGGGCTCCTACCACGGCTTTGGCCCCGAGATTATCCCTGGTCTTAAAAAGGTCCAGCTCTGTCTGTCCTTCTTTCTGTGCCATCTCTCGTTCTTTCTTTCCCCCTCTTTTTCTGGTTAATGTTTATGTTTGAAAAATAGTTGCTAATAAGCAGGTGAAAAGAATCAATGTTGATTGACTATCCTTTGAGAAGTGGATTATACATTCAACAGAGCATCTCAACAGTGGGTTCACAAGTCAAATTCAGTAGCCAATAAATGACAACATCAAGAAGTTTTTCAAGAAAGTGCAAATCTATGGTCAATTGTTGAAAAAAACGAAAATCAACAGATGTGTATATAACAAGCAGAAATTATTCTAGGGGGATACAATGAGAGTCAAAAGGTAAGAGACAGATTCCGCTGCCTAATTGATTGTGAGATGCCTTTCAAAGTCACCTCACAGCTGTTCAAGTCCCACCAAGTAACAAGTCTGAAGACCCAAGCAAGCAGGAAGCGTTTCTTGGATAAATCTCTTCAGGGCCGTTGACTTGACTCCTCATTTAAGTCCTTCAAAAGTCACCACGCTGCTCCTCAGAGGGTCAGTGATATGTGCCATTTCTTTCCATGTTTTTAAGGAATGTTGAGGTCAGTGAGGAGTTCCACCGTAAAAAAAAAAAAAGATTTTGATTCAGAATAAAAAAATCCTCAAGCAGCTCTTTTCAGAAATTTCTTCTGAAGTCACTTTCTTGTCCTTCTTTCTTTCTTTCTTTCTTTCTTTCCCTTCTTTTTTCAGTCGAATCCCGTTCAACTCACACACCTCTCCATGCAAGACAAAGTGCACACAACAATCCCCCTTTCTCCACTATGTCTCCTTCTATCTACCTCTCTTTCTCTCTCTCTTTCTCTCTCTCTCTCTCTCTGTCTCTCTCTCTCTCTCTCGGTCTCCGCTCCCCATCCTCTCCCTTCCATTTAAAGGAACAGTCCACCAAAACTAATGCTTGCATTTCCCTGAGATCACATTCAACAAGCCGTCATGATTCCAATAAGGGATTTAATGCGCTGCATGACTGAACGCATTTCAACTCTCATTCAAATGAGTCGTGTGAAGGACCAACCCTTGGAAATGATTGCTATACAACCTTGTACTTGTGGATTTTATAGGTGTGTTTTGTGTACACATGTTGAATTCATGGAGAATTCCCAGGAGAATGGGATGGAAAGAAAGGCAGAAGGAGCAACATCAATCTGGACAAGGAGGATGAAGATGGTACAGAATGAAGCCAGGACAAAGTGGACCTGGGATTAGGAAAGATTAAAAATCAAAACGAGAGGAGGGGGGGCGGTCAGGAGGGGGAGGGTCAGGATGAGGGAGATAGGCAGTGTCAATATCTCAGTAATTATTCATGCAACCCAATTCCCCAAAGATCAAACATATTTTTCTGTCTCCTGAACTCACTCTATCACGGCTTACATTTCATTATGAAAACTAAAAGAAAAATTAAAAAACATTCTTCCCACTTCTTCATCTTCTACCTCCTCACTTCTCCTCCCCTCTGTCAGTACAAGTGTCAACAGCGCAATGAAATCAGCGCAACCTTGAAAATATCGTCATCCTCTATGTCTCTCTCTTCTCCTCCATCCCTTTCCCGCCCTCTCTCTCTCTCTCATCTATGTTTGGTCTCCTAGCAACCCAGGAAGCTGTAGGTAATTATACGGAAGATATTGATCTCCAGGTTTTATTGGTCCTCTCTTCCCTGTCCCCTCCATCCTCTCTCTCTCTTGTCCCTGTAATGCTCTCTCTCTCTCTCGCTCTCTTTCTCTTAATTTCGGTGCAATTCCCACTTTTCATTTTCTTTTAATCTTCTTTGAAACAGACAAGATATCAAGCTGCTATGGGAGGTGGCTGTAAGTCTTTTCATTTTTTTTATTTTTTTATTTCTGTCCGTACCGGCAACCGTTGGGTTGTCCAGCCAAAGACATTGCAGTGTAACGTGCTGATGCTTATTACCATGACAACATGACAAGAATAAAAGTTATACAGTAATCGCCTTAAAGTGGCTTTTTGGTTTGACTCAGAGTGACTCAGTTGCAGTCTTATTTCCCCTGCTGCACTTAATGGCAAGCCACGTAATAACCTTCTAATTGTGTGTGTGTGTGTGTGTATGTGTGTGTGTGTGTGTGTGTGTGTGTGTGTGTGTGTGTGCGCCTGTCAAAATCTCATTGTGCCCCTCAATTTCTGGACTGTATCATCACTACCACAGTTACCGTAGCGCTCACATAGCCTATACTCTCCTTCTCCTGCTCTGTTCTCCCTTCCTTTTCCTTTCTCTCAGTCTCGGTAACGCCACATGAATTCCGTACACACCACTGTCACCACTGATTGTACTTTTAACTCCATGGTTTTTTTATTAACACATTTTCTTTTTTTAGGATAAAGCAGCAGAAACGTGCTATAAAGGCAGAAAGAGGAAATGTAATCCTTATAATACTGTAGTTCTCTCTATTACTACAAATTACAGACACTACATACGTTGTAGTAGGCCTATAGCAACTAATGAACACCAGTAGAATACTTAAAAAGCCTACATCAATTTGATTTTTTTCTACACTACAGTAGGCTATATTTTGGCAGGAAATATATTGCTGATATATTGCTTATTTTTTATTCTTCTGGATTTATCTGAAATGTAGATTGAGGATTAAGATGTTACTTTAAAAATATTTGATACGCTAATGCATTGTTATAGATTAAACCAGCTGTTGAAAACTTTTTATGACCTCTTCCAAAAAAATAAGTAGTATCTAGTTGCGGCCCCTCATTTATTTATTTTTTTAACCTTTATTTATACAGGTAAATCCCATTGAGTCCGAAGACTCTTTTGCAAGGGAGACCTGTTCCCATTTACACGTTACCATTCATTATGTCTCAGACGAGTCATTGACAGTTGTTCTCATTAAAGGCTTCCCCTTTTTTGTTTATGTAATTGGTTGAGGCCCAAACAGATCAAATTATCCACAATTTCTCATAAAAATAGGACATATCAGCGACATGTTCAAAAATTTATAAAATGCTGTGATTTTTTTTTCATCACGTCATGACCCCTCATATTTATCTTGTGTCCCTTTGATGGGGGCCCGACCCTTAGGTTGCACCACTGGACCAAATTAAAATGCTACTTATAATGTCATATCTGATAATATCACTCGCAGGGTCAACTTCTTTCTACAGAATGATTGCTTTCACTTTTCTATTTACAGCAGTCTACATTTTACTGATAATCCTTAAGATTTGAATCAAGGACTTGTAACAGGGTATTTCACATTACTGTAATGTACTGTTAGTGTTGTCTGAGTAAAGAATCGGAATAGTTCTTCCACTGACTGTTAAAACGAATACTGCTTGCCCGCATCCTGATTTCCTACCACAGGTAGGTCATGCTGACAGACATGCTTAGGCTATATGCAAATTTATTAGGACATCTTCAAGTCTCCCCTCGAGGCTTGAGGTCTCCCGAATTAGTATTTCCAGCAAACCAACAGCAAATCCTAAGCAATTAGTGAGATGATGGTGGGATACGGTTGCCATTAGTCATTGTTATTTAGCGAGAGGATTTTTGATGAACATCAGAATTGCAAACAATGGACACTGGAGCTGCCCCATCTCCCGGCTGATTTATTCCCCTCATTGTTATGTAAATCTATGCATCAAGGTCCTCAAGAAAATCTAATCACCTGTGGAGTAGAGTATGTAGCCTTTGTGGTGAGTTTCTCTGAGTAATTGTGCTCCTAAAAGATTGTATTTGTGTACAGACACATATGAAGTTGGTCTGAAACTATTTAAAGAAAAGCTGGGTGATGACGTCACATGAGATGTTGTTCTGGGGCAGTAGGACATTTTAGGGCCAGCTTATCTAGAAATGTCGAGGAAATATCACAATAAAGTAAAAGCACTTCAGTTCATGCTTTTTTTCCCTAAGGTGTTCTTTTGTGTTGCAAGATTTGACATAAACTCACTGCATCGTGGTTTGGCAGCTAAAAAAAGCAGGGATGAGATCAGGGCCGGCGGTAGCCAGGGGCCAGGGTGGGCTGTGCCCACCCAATAATTTTTTTTTATTTATTTTTTTTTTAGGTGGAAGTCAAGACCCAATATCGGACGGACCTGTTCATTCACTGTCCAAGAAAATGTCAAATAAAATTCAGACAATTAATTAATATTACAGGACAGCCTGCCTCCAAGTTACCCACCCGCTTATAGTGGTCACTGGTCAGCAGAGCCGGCCCGAGGCATAAGCGAAATGGGCGGTTGCTTAGGGGAAAAAAACATGCAAGAATCAAATCTCCCACACAGCAACACTCAAAGTTTGCATATTGTATTCAATACAATTCACAGTAAATGTGCCAAAAAGCAGACGCAGAGATCTTACAGGGGCAAAAGAATTCTGCTTGCGCGCTCTACGTGCGCTTGCATCTTCGGTCTCTCTGCCCAGTGTGCCCACCTAAAATTTCTACAGGCCCACCCTAATCTAACTGTCTAGAACCGGGCCTGGTTGAGATTCTTCAAGCACCGATTTACTGGTGTCAATCCAGACCAATACAAACCCGCTGGCTTTGGAAACCTCTATGGAACCTGTTTGAACCTAAAAAAGAGAATAGAGCGACATCTGCTGGCTACAGAGGTGCATCACACTAAATGGCAAATTCATGGCAGTTGAAGTAGAGATCTACACCTACTATCTCTGAATCTGACTTAATGTGAAATTCAAGCCCTTGAGGTGCACATTGGCATTTCCTGTGGCTTTCTCTGTCAGAAACCACATCGGCTCTGATGTTTCTCTTTTTGTTCCACTACTAGAGTATTATGTACATGAAGTACAAGAATGTGGAATTGAACTCTTTCTGATCGAAGTTATAAGCTTTTGTGGCAAATCAAAATAAAAGGCATTACTCGTTTAGACATATATGTTTTTTTTAAATAATGATATATCAGAAAACAATCTATGATTTTCTGTGAAATATCTTTTGTCTTATCTTTTAATGCATCACTCAAAACAACTTTAAAACAGGCTTAAACAGGTAATAAAAAGGAAGTCATCTTTTTTTGATATATATATACTTTATTGTAGGATCAAAAATGTATCTGGCGGTTATCTTTTACATTTACAGCAGCATACACAATTTATTTCTTTTTGTGTGTGTGTGCAAACAATTACAATGAAATTTTAAGGACGTTTGAGGATTTTTTTTGTTGTTGTTACATTTAATAGAAAAATAGAGGCTCAGTGAGCTATCATGTGTGGTGGTAACGCATATGTCGGGTTAGTTGAATCCATTGATGCTCATGTTTCTATCCTGAACTGCCTTAATTATGCCCTTGACCCACTGATCAGATGGGTTGACGCAGAATTCAGCAAGCTTCTTCATTTTGACACTGAAACAGAGATGAAGATTGTTGATGAAGTGGCAGCTTTTATTTTGTGTGTGTGCGTGTGTGTGTGTGTGTGTGTGTGTGTGTGTAGTGAGTGTATAGTTGTGTAGACACTGTGCAGTTGTTTGTACTTATACAGTTGAAGTTGTTAACAAGAGCTAAAGACACTCACATCACCGCTTTCTTTGGACATTGGTCTGATGTGTATTTATAGCTCAGCACATTTCTCTTTGGCAAGACCCTGGGGTAATACTCAAAACAGCACTCATCTGGACTGAAGGGGTCTGGGAGAAGCAAGAGAGAAACAGAAAGGTTACAGACATGAGGAAACTAAGTGCTTCTCAACAACCTCAACATAACATTGAGTTTATTTTTCTCAATATTTGACTTTGTACCCTTTGAGAACACGCAAATACGCAGATGTAACCTGCCTTTATTTGACTTAAACATGAGTCAACATTTGCAAAAAGTGACAAAAACAGTTCTATCAATTAAATGCTCTAACAGTAATCCAGAAGCATTTATTAGAATATATCTGTTTACTCTTTCAAAACAGTGAAAATAAAATAAAATTAAATAAAATAAAATAAAATAAAATTAAATTAAATTAAATTAAATTAAATTAAATTAAATTAAATTAAATTAAATTAAATTAAATTAAAATCTTTCCTTCCAACACAAATGATCAATGAGACACTGAAACACCTTGTTGTCTTGACTTAACCTTTACAGTAATTATTATCCTTTTTTCTGTTTTCAACATCATCTCTTTTCATATTATTGAGCTGTAATATTCATTACAATGACTTTTTATTCAACCATGATAACTCTCTGTTCCAGAGAGGGACATTAATAAATTATCACAGAAACATGAGGGTAGATTTTGCGAGAAAGAAATGGATTGCAGTCAATTTGCTTATGACACACACCATTGTGTTTTATATGAAAAGGTTGGGTGTTCCGTTCCTAAATAAAATTAAATGAAATGAACTTACTTCCAGTTGCCATGACAGCGAGAGATGACACAAGTAAGATACAGGTCACCATAACGATGGGTTTCTTCATCATCATCATTGTCATCTTGATTGCTTGTGTTGTCTATCTGAACCCTTTTGTCTATCTTGTTGTCTTCCAGGTGTCTGTCTTCTTCACTTACAGTCCCTCACTTTTATTATGCTGCTGGTCATGCGTGTGTGTGTGTGTGTGTGTGTGTGTGTGTGTGTGTGTGTGTGTGTGTGTGTGTGTGTGAGAGAGAGAGAGAGAGAGAGAGAGAGATACTGAGAGCACATAACAAAACAGGTTCCGTGACAAAAATAAAGACCATACACCTGAAACTACCCAGCAGCATGCAAACAAGCTGCGGTCATGTGGTCAACACTTCTCAGTAAAAAGAGAAGTGGGGGAAAGAAGAAGAGTGAGGGGGCGGATGGACAGAGAGGACGCTGTGGGTGAGAAGATTCTGTGAAATACTTTGTTAGGACTTTGTGCGAGTGTATGTGCAGTGTGCAGATGCACTGTGGTTTATAAGTTTCTCCCCCAGCTGCTGGTTCATGTGGTTTTTCAGAGGCTATGGTAATAAACGATGTAACGTCATAAATGAAATGGTATTACTTTTAACATTTAGACAAAAAAAACAGCGCTATATTAACAATTAGTAACAAAGCCTGATTAAAATCTAAAGTATACATTAGACAGAGCAGTTTAATAACAATACTTCTATCAGAGTTTTACTTTTAAATTACTTTCCTGTTTATTGTCTGTCTACAAGGAGTCTACCCTCTACTATGTTCATTTTTTTATGTACGTATATTTCCGCGGCACTTTCTGCAGAGTAAGCACGTGGAATGGAATGGAAACTAAACCAACACCTGTGGTGGATGAAGCTGTCACAAAATGATGAAGTATCATACTGTTTGAGATCGGTGTGTGTGTGTGTGTGTGTGTGTGTGTGTGTGTGTGTGTGTGTGTGTGTGTGTGTGTGTGTGTGTGTGTGTGTGTGGTATACACATTTCCAAACAGTATTATTATTCTTTAGATGTTGTATATGAAACATATTATACATAAAACAATATATATATATAACATTTTGAATATACTGTATTGATTTTAATAATATTGTGTAAATTGATATCCTGTTGAATCTTCGATTGAACCATGTGGGGATTTGGAAATTAGATAAGACATTAGGTAAAACAGCATCTCCAGGTTTGTGATAGTTGCAAGGCCACTGGAAATAAGGGGACAGATGCATGGGAATGCCCCCAGCTGGACTTAAATCATGGGTTTGTGGCCATCCCTTTCATCTGAAAGCCTCTTGGATGCGCCTGAGTGCACACCAGTAAACTTCAAATACAGTGAACAACACACACTATGAGTGGTCACACACTTTCTCAACCACAGAGCACAACTCACCACATAATGGCTCAAGTGAAATTGTTTGAAACTTTGGTCATTTGTGATAGAAATTACTCTTTCAGAATTTGAAATGATCCTGAAACAATCACTTTACACAACCCATTACATTTGTATCACTAATAGTTTGATTCTGACTTTAAATTGAGTCGGATTGATCTGTGTCTGAGCGATGTGTATTGGTTGTGTGTTTGAACAATTTAACGTGATTAAGGTGTGTAATGTCCTGAGTTTTAGTAACAATGTGCATTTAAATGTCACAGAATATATAACTTTACTAATAGTACTACATTGGTTATAGATAGACAAGCTAAGAGACATGCAGGTTTCATATAACTCATACAAACCCCAGAGGCTGACAACTGCAGGAATCCATTCTCTGACAGCTAAAACGGAAACCTGTGGTTTGTAAGCAGTCAGGGGGTTACACGCAAACAATATGCAACGATTCGGACGTGTATTTAAGCAAGAAATTTCATTTATTCATACCTGATATATGTACAGACATTGTTCAACAACGTCTTCATCACAACTGCATTTGAGAAATAGAGCTACAACCCTAATACTTGTGATCGAAGATACAATTTAACATGAAAATAATTTTAAATTTTTTCGGTCATATCCAACCTCACCAAATCAATAAAAATTAAAAGTTGACAGATTAAAAACTTATCGTCTTTTAGATGATATTTGGTCGTAGAGGTAAAAATGAGAAAGGAAAGTTGTATGGAGCATTCTGTGGTACATGAAGGATCAGTGCAAAGACGGGGTTAATTTCCTTAGGTGACATCACTTAAGTAAAGGAAGAATTAGTTTGGAAAGAGTGAAATGGGAAATTCCCTCCCTGCAATGCAAGCGGGGTGGTGAGGTGTGGGTGTGGGTGGTGGTGGGAAGAGGACAGAGGTGGTATTTGCCAGCATCACAGACCAACTTAGCTTCTAGCATTTCTGCGGCTTTAAGGTTATTTTTTTTCCGATTTTTGCAACTTCAGTAGACTTGAGGCGAAACCAGACTTGCACAGAACAATTCTCCCGAGAAAATTGGTCTAATGTAAGCTTTAGTGTGTGGTGACAAAATGCTGAAGTTGTAAATGTAACTCGCAATTGGGTGAGATGAATACACAATTTATGTGTAACATAATGACGGACCTAAAAAAAAAAACATAGGCCTACATGTAATTGAAGCTGGGGTGGAGGATTTGGGGAGAAAATGGCAGTTGGGATAGAGATTTGAATCCAAATACCTCAACCGCTCCACTTTTTCTCTTTGGTCCCTCCCCTATGGTCCCTCCCTGACACACTCTACAACACCAACAAAGTCGTGCCAAAGTGAATGGACAGTCCCAACAGCCAATAAGAACAGAGAATCGGAGCCTTGCTCTGATTGGTCAAAGTGTACAGCTCATGTTAATTTTGACCAATCAGATAACACATTCCCCAGCTTTAAGTCTGGTGTTATTTTACAATATTTGTTATTGTCAGCATATACCATAATATTATAATTTTAAGATATATTGTTCTCACATGAGGACTTTTCCAGAACAGGTTTGTGCCAAGTAAATTTTTATTTTTATTTTTAATTAGAAGCCAGCAGCTCATTCCTTTCCTGTGGGCCCCAAAGAGAATCATGTGTTAATATGACCCTTGGTACTTATTGCTTATCTGGAGGAGGATGTTGTGCTGATGATAATGGGAGACTGAAGACTACTAATGATTTCCTCCCAGAAAATACATAACTAGAAAAATGGTGCTACCAAAAACTAACCTAATTATAACTATAATAACCTTAAGAATACATTTAAGTTTAATTGTAAGTAAATATGGGTGATATGCTAATAGAATATTAAATTTCTATTACAACGTAATTATAAAGCACCAAAATCTTTTTACAGTTCAGAAAGGTTTTTTCTTGAATAAAAACGTAAAGAGTTTAACAAATCAAGACAAAAGTTGGTTCTGGCTGATAACTGGAGAGGCAGATTTCATTAAGGAGTTTGGGTCCATATAGACAAATCATTTAAAGCTGGGGTATATGATTTCTGATTGGTCAAAGTGAACATGAGAGGTACACTTTGACCAATCAGAGCAAGGCTCCGATTCTAAAAAAAAAGAAAAAAAAAAGAAAAAAAAAGAAAAAATCAGATTCTCTGTTCTCATTGGCTGTTTGGACTGTCCATTCACTTTGGCACCGACGTTGTTGGTGTAGAGCGTGTCGGGGAGGGGCCATAGGGGAGGGACCAAAGAGAGCAAGTGGAGTGGTTGAGGTATTTGGATTTGTATCTCTATCCCAACTGCTATTTTCTCCCCAAATCATATACCACAGCTTTAATGTGTAGACGGTAGGACTGACTGATTATGCATCCCAGCGCCTTTAACCATAGCATGCAGTGAAGACACCTCACCCAGGGTGACCGGCCTCCCCATCAGGCCAGGAATCAAACTACAAAATGGTAAACATGACCAACTGGTTCAATCAAACCAAAGAAAAATATCACCTATCACTTTGATTGCAAATTAATGAAGTAAAGTGCATGTTATTGAAGAAATTAAAATGTGTTGTGTCCTAATGTTAACCCCCCCCCCAAAAAAAAGACATATCTTAACGACTGACAGTACATGTTGATGTTCTTGATACTACATATATGCACTGTTCAAAGAAGTAAACTGAGCATGAAGCCTGAAATGTTACAGAAATTGTGTGACCACTTGGTGGCAGCAGTGACATGGAGATGAGAATTGAAGGGGAATTAAGTCCTTGCTTTTTATCTTTTTGGAGGTGTTCTTTCAAATTCCAAATTAAATAGTTGATCTGAGTCAATGTTAAATTCAACACCATAGAAGCCAATAGATCAGGCTGATGTGAGTGGACAAAGTGTGTCTTAGATAAATAATAAAGGAACATTTAAAAACTCACAAATATGGATTCCACTGTGAGCCTTTTGCAGATTCAGAATAGGAAGGAAACATATTGCAATATGCCAGGTATGAAGAGAAGCCAATGAGGGTGAAGGTTAGCCTGGCTCCGTCCGCCCGCCTACTTCTGGACAAATTTAATTTTCCCTTGAAATTAAGTACGATGGTCTGGTTGGACCAGGCTAGGTGAAGGTGGGTGTGTCATTTAAAAAAGAATTGGATTATCAACCTCAAAAATACTGCCAGGCTTTTTTAAAATTATTATTATTACCAGTGTGCTTGTATCCAAGCAATGTGTTATCTGAGAATCTTGTCTGTCTGTTAAAGAGGAAACAATAACGTCCGTCTCCTCTTTGCAGATGCACATCCTCTCCTCATCCTGGCCTTTGACCAGCTCAGCTGACAGATACTGCATCAACTGATACAGTGCTCCCTCTGTTTTATACCAGCAGGCTGGGAAAATGCTACGCTCCTGACACAAACAGAAAACAAAGCAAAAATAAGACAAATAAACACAACACGTCCAGGCTATGAATGTCTCTATAAAAGCAGGCTTTAACCATAGATGCTCGCTCGTGACCCATAGGCCAACCTGGCTCTAAGAACAACACTGATTCAAGAAATGATATGTGGTAAAAACTACAACAAAACCATTTTCTTTTTTAAGATGATTACAGCACTTTGACATTACATCATTGTTATCTTTTAAGTTAAGGGATTCAACATATGACAAGATATTAAATTTTTTTTGTCACGTTCTGCCCCTGCTGCCCTCCTTTCAGCTTTCAGTCTTTTGTCACACTTGCAGTCCTTGCAGAGCCAAATATACTGAATATTACACTTCCCATAAAATAACTTGACAGTGTATTTTTAAGACCCTTCTTGCATGTGAACCAACTATCTTATCAGGATGACCTCTTACCATCAGTCCAGGGACAGCGGATGTAAAATAGCCTTCTGGCTAATTCTGTCACTTTTTTTTACATGTTATAAGTGTTTTTAATATTGTGCATTGTCCTTGTTCAATAAATCTGAAACAAATAATCAATAGATATTCAAACTATGTGTGTATGGGTGCCCCTTTTTATGACACAAGGGTATTGATTTAAAAATAAACATGTACATGCATGGGACTCTACACAACTTCAGTAAGGATATTAGCGTTGACTTGTTACTATCCACGCCTGAATAAATGAGCTCTGCCGTCCACAGTCGAGTCAGTCTGGTGCCTGTTCGCTGCAAAAAAAAACATAATGTTCCTTGATAACATATCATAGAATTCCTCATTCTGACAGCTCTTACATAACAGTGATGAAAGCTCTATTCCTGGATGCCGCGCACACGGACATGTAGGCGCACATGTGAAACCTACAGGAGAAAATTGGGCATCAATGTACGATTATAGAAATGTGTACTTGTGTTTAAATTGCTTTGTACATCTCTCAATCGTTAACTTACTGCTTTATAGAAAGTTTCGAAATGGACAGACATTAAGGTAAAATCAACTTCTTCTATTTTCATAGTGCAATAAAAAGTGACTTAAAAAACCTGCAAAAAAGACAAATTACCTCATGAGAATGTAGTATACTTGAGGTGTGTACAGAATTAAAAAATTTGGTAACACTTTATAAGAACTATCCGTTGTAACTCGTTAATAGATCATTAGTAAACTCTTAATTAATGATTATTAATGATTTGTTAAGTGTTTGTTAGCAGTTTGTTAAGGATTTATAACAATGGTAGATAGTTAATAGCTTAATAATTGAATCAGTTCATCTGGGAGGTAATCCGAGATACCGACGAGGCTGAAATAGGCTATAGACTATACACAGTGCATGGGCAACTGAGGGCAGCCCCATTTTCAAATATTTTTAAATAAACTCAATACACACTGTGCATGCCATGGACTTGAACGTGATGTGATCAGTTAATCTCGGATTACCTCCCAGATGAACTGATTCAATTATTAAGCTATTAACTATCTACCATTGTTATAAATCCTTAACAAACTGCTAACAAACACTTAACAAATCATTAATAATCATTAATTAAGAGTTTACTAATGATCTATTAACGAGTTACAACGGATAGTTATTATAAAGTGTTACCAAAAATGTATATATAGCCATACAGCAACAACCTGAAGGTTAACTGTCAGCTCTGGAAACTGCAATACAGGAAACATCAGAACACAATAGCTTGATAGGTTGTCTTATCATAAAGTGTGACAGGTATGTGATGTATTGTTGTGTTGTTCTCTTTCCCAGAGAAATCTGCATGAAGGCAGGAGACCTTAGAACGACTGAGACAAGTGATGGTGTTATTTTCAGATGTTGAGCATTAATTGACGAAAGCAATTCTTAATTTAAGACGACAATGCACTTCATGAACCTAAAGTAAGAGGCTGAAATAACATGTGAAATATACACACGTTAAATTGACTCTTGGTTCAAAAGGTGGTATATTTCTGATATGTTTCCGGGTTTTAGGAACAATGATGCTTGTTATTTTATAGGTCAAAGGTCAGACTTGTTTGACAAGAATCTCAAAAGCCGCAAGAGATTCTCTGCGAAATGCAACACATTAATATGAGATGTTACAACGTAGCTTTATGTGTGTGTTGGTGTGTCTGTGTGTTTTCACAGGATGCTGGGCTTCGACCGTGGCCTATCTGTTTTTAGCCAAGAAGAGGTTCAAGGAATGGCCAGCCGGACTCAGAGGGTCACGTTTACAGACTCTTTTACACACTAGGTGCTTCCTTTGGTCACAGAAATGTCAATCATTGTCTTTGTTTTTGAGGGTTTGTACCACTAGCCTATCTGATCTTTTAAACAACTTTTTTATTATTTTTGCAGGACACAGAACGTTTTCTAATTGCAGGAAGTAGTTTGCAATTATTACAAGACAGCAGGTAACACGTTTAACTTATAGGTGCTACGAGGAACTTTCAGTGTGTGTTAATTCTTGCACCCCATTTGGACAAAAGCAATAGTTTTTTTTTACAATGCCAGCTGTTATTACTGGATGAGCGTACCCATGACAAAGGCATTAAGAAAAAACTATATTATTTGCACTGATGGTCTCGTTTGCTGATACATGTCATTTATGATCATCAGAGGAAAAAGTAGACTGTTATTAGACTGAAATATTTAAAAGTCCTTCGTAGCAAAAATTCTGAGTTCATTTGAAGAAATCCCGATAAACAAGTAAGACAATGCCCTACCTCAGATTTGTATTGTTTTTTATTTATACTTTGTTTTGTTATTATTCCCGACTATCACACTTTCTGTCACTAGGGAGACAGGGGCAATTTACAACTGTGTGTCACCGCTCGGCCGACCTTGTGACCACTCCACCCTCAAGCACGCACACACTCATTACAGTAAAGCATTGGTGAGTGGTGACTCAGAGAGAGTCTGTCATTGTATTCAACTACTATGGTATGGGCCAGGTTCAAAAACCTCTTTGGTTCGGTTGAGTGTTCAAACTAAATTAGAAGTGGGAGATGGTGAGGGTGCCTTTGTTTTTACTCCTATTGGATGGATTGTCTTATATCCATCCAATATAAATGGTCTTATATTAATAAGCCTGTAAATGTATACTTAAAGAGGACCTATTATACTACTTTTCTGGTCTTAATTTCTTGTTTTACACTGCTATAGAGCCACCTGACACGAATCACATCACAAAAAACTATGTAGATTTTCGGGAAGCTCTTTCTCTTATTTTGGCGATCCAGCACATCCTGTCAACACTTGAGTGTGTGTGCTTCGGCAATCTCCGCTCCCTCCGCCTGTGATCGGCCATCTCCGCTCCCCTCCCCCCCCCTCCTGCAAACCCCACTCCGTTGTGATTGGTTACCTTCCTTCCGGAACACTTTCAGTGGCGGGAAGCGCGAGCATGGACCTATAAGGGCGCGAGGCAGACGCGAACAGGGAAGTGACAGCATTACCATACATGGAAACATCCGCGTGGTGACTTCACAAAGTTACATGCGACGTCACACAGTTACGGAAGGGTAGACCGCTTTGAACACGTGACTTCTCGACTGGCTAGAATAGTGTTTAGTGCTCTGCACAGACACCCCAGACGGTCAGCAGGGAATACGTCGAAATGCATGTAAGTCATTATTTGATAATTTAGTAGCGGACCTATGATGCTTTTTGACTTTTATGACCTATAAACGTTGTTATGATGACTCATAGTCATGCTTAACCATACTAAATGTGATTCGTGTCAGGTGGCTCTATAGCAGTGTAAAACAAGAAATTAAGACCAGAAAAGTAGTATAATAGGTCCTCTTTAATTAATGAGTCAGTTTATTATGTAGAATGTTTGACGATTCGTTTATCTTCTTCTCTTTTCTTGAAAACTGAGACAACTCCCTTCGAAGTGAGATATCCAAAAAAGCTCAAACTGATTATTAATTTTCTTAAAATCTTTCCCAAGCTGTGGTTGCAGGAAAATGTTAGCTTTGTGTTTACGAAAGTCATGACAGTGACATGTGCGTGTTTGACAGCATCGTCCCTGCCCAGCGTTCTGTCATACCAGTTCCCTGGTGTTTCTGGGTGTACACGTTTAATTCTGATCTATAGCTTCCTCCCTATGCTAGACAAACACACACATCAATCACACACATTCGCTGCACGCAAACGCACGTGTGCTTTTTATAATATAACATATATCACTGTTGACAGACAGTCCCACATTTATAACCACTGACAAGCCCGTAGGAGATGAACTGTGTTTCCTCCTGAATAGATAAGATAGGCCTATACCAAAACCCAAGCCAGAGACACATTTCAGCTACTTCTGACTCAAAATTCCTTTCCTCTCTCTCTCCCTTTCTGACGATGTCTTTCTCTCTCGTCTGCTTCCGCTCCATCCTAGTGTCTCAGTTTTCCACATTTTCCAGGAAAGACTAAAATACTCTACTTAAAATAGCTATCTTGCCTATTCTGCTGTTACTAACATCATTATAGTTAATTTTGTTTGTTTAACTATCTAGGGACCATTTCAAAGAACTGACCACAACAGAGCTCCGACACACCTGTACTTTAAATCACTGCTAGTGTCATTCTCAAAAATCCCAAAAAGCTGCAAGCTTCGGATAACATTAATTTATTACCACCGAAACCACTTCTGAAACTTAAATTCCTCTGTGTTTTCTTCTTTCAAGCGGCCACCGCCTTTAAGATAAATTGAAGGATCTCAAATTTGCTTTAATACTGTATATGATGTTTGCATGTGTGTGTGTGTGTGTGTGTGTGTCTGTGTGAAAGGGTCAAGGTGGGACGGACAGGAAATGGTGGACAAGGACAGAACTTCCTGTGTGAGAGGAGAAAGAGAGGCATCTTCTTCCCAGCTTGCCACATGTGTGTGTTTGTGTGTATCTGTATATGTTTATGGGGTCTTTGAGTCACATTCTGAAGGAATGCTTTAACGTCCTGCCACACACACACACACACACACACACACACACACACACACACACACATGTATATATGGATGTCCCTAGATAACACAGTATTGGCGATAGTGCCAAACTAATATTTCATGCTGTGTTTCCTGTCTCTTTAGCTTATGTCAAGTTATGGTCAATGTCAGTGATTCTTGTGGTAAGAGGCTAATATGGAAAGGTTCCCTAGTATAAACACAGAACAGAGCATGGTATATACTGTATGTATAAATGATGTATATACAGTGCTGTTTGAAAGTTTGTGAACCCCTTGAGCATTTTGGAATTTTATAGTGTTTAACCATTATTACATTTTTTTATCTATACCAGTATTTTTATATGAAATAACAGATGTTTGTTTATCAATTCAAAATTTTTCTTTTTCAGAAATCAATTGTTAAAAGAGGCAACACAAATTGTTTGCCAACTGTTGTACTGCAAAAGTTTGTGAACCCTGAGCTGCATTGCTTAAATTGAGCAGGTAAAAACAATCAGGTGGGCCAAACTGATTGATGAAATAGACCAATGTAATGAGAGATATTTAGGGAAGAAATTGGGTGGCACAAGATAAAACAAAGAAAAAACCAAGTCAGTTTAGGCTCACCAAAGTGAACCCATACAGGTCAGACAAAAAAATCTCAGAGGATCTCAGGAATAGAGTTGTGATGCTGCACATTTGTCTGGGGACAGCTATAAATTCTTATAAAAAAGTTTGATCTCCATCGGTCCACCGTGATGCAAATCATCTACAAATGGAGAACTTTAAGAATGACTTAACATCTGCCTAGAAGTGGACTTCCTTCAAAAATATCCTCAAGCGCTACAAGAAAAGTGATTTTTCTGGTAAAAGCCAACCCAAACATTACATCTGGAGATTTGCAGACCATTTGCCACCACCGTTCTTCACTTGGGAGAAGGTTCTCTTGGTGGTAGGCAGAGTTGCGTTTTTGCCCAAACATGGCGGTTTTGGTTATGACCAAACAGTTAAATTTTAAACTAATCTGTCCACAGAATAATTCTTCAGGTATCTCCAGGTGCTCTCTGGCAAAGTTGTGACAAGCACTTTTGTTCTTTTTTGAGAGCAGAGGCTTCTTCAGCAACCCTCCCATGAAAGCCACTGTGTGTTCTCCTTTTTGTGGAACCATGCACATCTGTCCCAGATGCTGCAAGAGAGGTCTGCAAATCACTAGATGTAATGTTTGGGTTGGCTTTTAACTGAAAAATCACTTTTTTTGCAGTGCTTGTGGAGATTTTTGAAGGAAGTCTACTTCTAGGCAGATGTTCAGTCACTCTTAAAGCTCTCCATTTGTAGATGATCTGCCTCACGGTGGACTGATGGAACTCAAACTTTTTTTTAAATTAATTTATAGCTGTCCCCGGACAAATGTGCAGCATCACAACTCTATTCCTGAGATCCTCTGAGATTGTTTTCCCTTTTGGCATGTCTGACCTGTATGGGTTCACTTTGGTGAGCCTAAACTGACCTGGTTTGATCTCTGTTTTATCTAGTGCCACCCAATTTCTTCCCTAAAGATCTCTCATTACATTGGTCTATTTCATCAATCAGTTTGGTCCACCTGATTGTTTTTAACTGCTCAATTTAAGCAATGCAGCTCAGGGTTTACAAACTTTTGCAGATACAACAGTTGGCAAATAATTAGTTTTATCTCTTTTAACAATTGATTTCTGGAAAATAAATGTTTTGAATTGATAAACAAAAATCTGTTATTTCATATAAAAATACTGGTATAGATAAAAATGAATTAATAATGGTTAAACACAAAAAAATTCCAAAATGCTCAAGGGGTTCACAAACTTTCAAACAGCACTGTATATATATATATTTTTTACATATGCTGGAACTTCTTTTCTCACTACTTTATTAAATCCAGTACAGTGTCCCATGCACTGTAGATCTCATGACTTGCACATTAGAGAAATGAGCCAGTTAAGGCTTCCAGTTAAGCAAATTTTCAAAATTGTTACCTCAAAATCAGTTTGATCGAGAGAATTCCGCTGTATCTCGTATATTTCCTTGCATGGTAGCTCCCCGCCATCGGTATGCGAGTGTGCGTGTGAATGAGCTAAAGAAAACTTGTAAAAAAAACTTTAGGGAAAGTGCTTTAAATGCATCTGTGTACAAAATATATGTTGACTTTTTCTTTGGATAAATATAGCCACTAACCACTTTGATTGCTCCTCAGACAAACAGAACAGGGCAACAACAAAGGTTGCATACATTTTTTTATTAACATTTCCGGGCTGTTGTTTATGTGACAGAGAAGCAGTGAAGAGCAGATTTCGCATTGCATAACCATCTTTCGAAAACAGACAAAATACCATAACGCCAGTGTTTCCACTTAAGAGCCTTTACCAGCACAGGGGACATCGTGTTGCAATCTGTCAAGAGTTACGAAAACAACTTGGGGAATCTGAAGGGCTTTGTTTTTGCAGAGAATTCACATGCAAAAAGCATCCTTTTTACATTTATCCTGTTGATCAGTTCTGGCTCCCCTATGAAATATGAGCTAGTGATGCACCACACTCCAAAGATAATGCAGATGGTTTCCCAATCTGCGTACATGGAATGCAAACAGTCTTACTATGTACAGTAGATTCACAGTAATAGAGCAGAAACCCAAAGGAAGGGGCACACATGGGTCCATAAACTGGAAATATCTCAATTAAATTGATCCTGTAGCTCAAAATGAGGGAATGCTGTCACACTCATGAAATACATTAGTGGATGATTCTTATCATATGGGAACCCAAATTTAATTTCACTGGTGGTAACAAACCACCAAGTCACCAACATGGTCCTAACGTGGAGCATATATATTACACACACACATACATACATACATACATAGTGGCATAGCGCTACAGTAATTTTTAAACATTGTAAAGAGGGATTACATTTATTACATGTATACATTTTAAACACACAAACAGATTGCCACATTTTCATTCAAAACCAAAAAGGAAACATTTGAAAATAATGTGTTGATTAGTTTTGCTATCATCATGATACAAGCTGTACGTACACTCACTGCATTAGTTTAGATTAGATACGGTTCCGAAGGTGTGAACAATAAACGATTCATCGATTTTTCAATTTATAACCCACTGTCTCAGTAGCCTGTGAAATGAGTAAGACTTATCCATATATGCTACAAATAATAACACAAATACTTGTGGTCAATATGAATACATACAGTACAATAGCCTGGGATGTGCCCACACAGAACCGTGAATGTCTGTACATTCAACATTCAAAGTCCTGACAATACAAGTATGCTGAGGCCGTCAGCACACTCCAAACAATAGCCTTTATAGTTTCATTTTATAGTCACAGTATTCCAAACGTGTTAGTGATTTAGAAATAGGGAATCGTGAAAGAGAGAAATCCTGTCTCATCCTTAAGTTTAGAGAAACAACTTCCTTCTTCATTGCAGTAGATCAAACTAGGTGCTACAGTAAATTATGGTGATGTCATATACTCCACCACCCACCCACACACACACCCCCAACTTTCATTTTGTTGTATTCCAGTGTTTCATGTTTTTTCTTCTTCACTCATCAGCCGCCCTCAAATCTCTAACACCTGTCCTTTCTAACAATTCCCAGAACCTCAGCCTTAAATATAAAAGAGAACACAGCGTTAAAGACGAGTTTGCTCATCAAGGTCCAGTTTTCGGGTAAAAGCCATTTAATTTTATTTCTGCAAAAGTGTGGCATAGAATCAGTTGCTTAGCCTTCATTCACCTCAATTTTATTGTATTATATTTTTATTTATAATACAACTGAATACCTAGCTGTAATATTTGCCTCTTGAAAGTAAAGAAAGACTGCAAATGTGGGGATACGTAACAGTGACAGACCGGGACTAGGTGTTGGAAATGGAGTCTAAATTTGTTTACTTTCTCTTGTAGTGTTTCTTTTTGCTATAACGGCATAGTTAACCTAGTTGGAGTTGTGTGGGGTCGTACGTACAGGTTTTTAGAGGCAATGAGTTCTTACATTCAAATCTTACATTTTACTCAGGTATTTTCCTCTTGGAAGGAGGCACCAGGTGTGCAGGCAGGTCCGATGGCAGTTCATGTCCCTCCAGTTTGACTTTAATCAGGTGATTGGCCAACGCAAACTCCTCATCGTCGAGCATGCCATCCTTATCGATATCTGCCAGCTTCCAGATCTTTCCCAGGACCGTGTTGGGCAGTTTGGACTTCACCATCTCCCTCTTGGCATTGGCCCCCGTCACCTTCCCGTTGACGGGAGACAACGTGTAGAAAATCTCATCGTAAGCCGGTTTATCTCGTGCTACCACCCAGTCCGCTTCGTCGATGCCCTCGCCGGCGCCTTCACCGTACCCGTGGCCGAACGGACCGTCCAAGGTGCCATCGAACGCGCCGCCCTTCACCACAGGGTTGGGACGTGTGGATTCTTCTTGGCGGACAAGCACCATTAAGCCAGCGATGTCATTTGCCAGCATGTCGTCCACTGCCTCCAGGAGTTTAATTTTCAGAGGCTGAAATTTGGTGAGATCCTGAGACTGGAGTTGGTCCTGGAAAGAGATTATTACAGAAGACAAAAGAAAACAGCATCACAACTTTAGGTCTTATCTACCTGAACCTCTACTTTATAAATCTACATTCCTTGGTTTTTATTTCGCGTTTACCTGCATCTTCTTTAGATTAGGAAAATCTCCGGGTGATATCTGATGCTCTCTTTCTATGCGTTTGTAAATATCCCCCAGACTGCCGATGAGTTCTTTCTTCTTGTTGTCCTTCCCAAACACAGTGGGCATCTCTTTCTTCAGTGCGCTGATGATGTAGGCATGGACCTGCAATGTAAGAGCAAAACCAGTCAATTCGCTGTTGGCGACGTGAGCAGCTTTAACTAAGTCTGCTGCTATTATGTTGTTGTATTTAGAGTTGCAATCCTTAAGTTTTCATTTTCGGTCGATTTGGCAACATGTGGTCAACGAGGTTATGCTTGAAAACTTTTACTAATAAGTTCGAAAGTGACTTATTGAAATGACTTAACGATAACTTGGGGCAAATCACACACTTTTGAGCAGTGAGTCTATTAAAAACACAACAGAGGAAGACAAGCAATACATGTTCTGCTAATATGTCATTATATATATTTAGTATATGTTTGTGAAAAGTTTGAAAATGTGCCAAAAAACGTAGGGAAGAAGAAAAATTAAAAAGTGTGCTGAATATAGATTCAATATTAGTTGAAAACTAATATTGGTTGTGTGATTGAGGTGAAACGTGTGTGTGTGTGTGTGTATGTGTGTGTGTGTTTCCCTGAACCACCTCGTGTCCTTGAAGATCACCAAAAAACACACACACCCTTATCAACCAACAGGAAAACTGTGCTCGACTCTCAAATTGAAAAAAATCCTTGTGTGTGTGTGTGTGTGTGTGTGTGTGTGTGTGTGTGTGTGTGTGAGAACTTCCTCTATGTTTCCCTGCAACTACAACAGGGAGCGGACTGTCACCTCTCATACCTGACTTCCTGTTAGGAGAAGGAAACAGGAAACAATTGACTCAGAGGAGAACAACATGTGTCTGATGCTATTGGTTCTGTGACAGCCAGCGACAAACTGTTTTCTGTCAAGGTTAACAGCTGGACAGGGCGTGGAGGAGCGAGTGAGTGATGGGAAGAAGGAATAGGAAACGCGCACACGTCACACACACACACACACACACCTGTGCTGAAAATGTAAACATGTCACCATCAAATAACAGATAGAACCACATGTGTTCTATCTCCTAGACTTCCTTCCCTCCCCTTAGTGGCTTGCTTGTATAAATAAAGGTGAAATGAATAAAATAGTCATTGTTTCAAGTTATTACACATATTCAGAGTTCTATTCGATGTTAAATGCAAACATATATTAAAATCTTAGGCGAAGAATCAAGTCTGCTAATGTTAGCTACAACTGTACCATAACCAGATTCTGCCATCAGTTAGTGGCTGTGTCCAAGCCTACCACTTCTACCTTACCTTGGCTAGCCGTGCTCTCTTGATCAGGTCGTTGAGTTTTCTAAGCGCTGCGTTTCTCGGTAAAGACTGAATGTCCTTAAACAAGTCCTGCTCCTCTGCTTCAAACAGCTTCCTGTTGTCTGGAATCAGCAGAGGGTGGGACCAAAACGATCCAATGTAGACTCGGATCACCTGTCAGGGCAAGCAACCATAATTCCTCAGTTTTTTAGTAAAAAAAAAAATGCAATGGCATATAATAGCCTTTGAATGACAAGTAGACACAATGTAAACTTTAAAGTAAACCAAATCCGAGAAATGTCAGTATCAAAGCAAAAAGCCATTTTAAACGGTTTGCCTTTTACATTTCATGCTTTCTATACTGTACCTCAGGTGTGTTGACTATTTTCCCCAGTGACCACATCAGGGCACCATACACTCTCATCAACTGCTGGGTCTCTATCTGGTCTGCCTTGTTCAACACGACCCTGGGAAGTAAAACATGACACAATATAACAGTGTTCCTGTTGACTGAATTGTGTAAAAGCAAAGAGCTACATGTACAAAGTGAACAACTGTTGATGTCTCCATTGTCTAGTATGTGTCGTCTACTATACCTGATCTTGTCCTCGTGGTTCTTAAGGGCCTTTATCACATCTGAGAACTCATCAGAGATGTCCAGTTTGTGGGCGTCAAACAGTAAGATGATCCTGTCCACTCGCTCTGCAAACCACTCCAAGACAGCCGCAAAGTCATAGCCTGAGAAGGAGGAGGTCGGGAATAAAAAAAAAGTGTTAAGGAAGTAAAATAAAAAAGGGGATTTTAGCAAGATGAAGAGATAATTCATTGTGTATCCTTGGACTTCCTGTGTCTTTGCTCCCATCTCATACAGGTGTGAAAATAGCAATAAAGAAATGCATTTGAATTGCTGGTGAACATGGGCGAAACTGTGACAATGGCTTCAGGTCATAGACCAGGCCCATATTACACGCTGAGAGAAGAGCCCGTCTGTTTTAAGATGGAGGCCGTCCTGCCAAGGTTCAACAAAGTGGCTTTTCAAAACTATGAATTATGAAGGGGGAATCTCAAAACATTGATATTTTAACTTATATATTTTTTTGCCCTTCAAAAGTGAAATGCAAGCATGACCTTTTGAAAGACAGGAAGGCAGTCATGAATGCGCTGAATGAGTTAATGAATGATGAGTAAATGCCTCCTTTAACTTCTCCAGAATGCAGGAATATATGAATGAATGAGTAAGTCTGTCAGCAGGAGTACATCATTGCCTCATTTGACTTCTCCGTCCTACTCAAGGACAAAGCTCAAGGAGTCCCCCCTGGAGAAAATTCCACAGAATATGAGAGGAGAACAAAGGACAAAAGGACAGAACGAGAAGATTAGTGAGCTACAGTTTCCAACCCACACTGAATGACGCGTTAAGAGATGCAGAGTCAGTGGTGAACCGGTTAAAATTGAGATTATGAGGTATAGCAACTAGGAGGCATCTGCTGTAAATTGGTAGTAGGGAGAGTAGCTTTATGTTAATACAGTGAAAGTCAAACAGATTTTCAAAGGGGGAGCTATGTGTGTGCAATATTTTCTCCCTTCAAATTACAAACTAGAGCTATAAGCTTGGGATAGGTTTTTGCTTTGAATAAATCTGTATCAGACTCACAGTGGCCCAAGACTTAATTAATATACAAGTCATAAAACCCTGAAATATTCTGGAGCAATGACGATGTCAGGCTGGAAGGTTTGTTTTCTTTCAATGTTTATAAGTTGGCCTTTTTTGTTACTAAAGCCTGGATGAAACTTCAAGATTTAAGGTTTATATCATTAGTATTAGTATTGTAAAACATCTATTTTTCATTTCTGGTCTGTCTGTGTGTTTATAATGGGCTGGGCATGCTAATGTATGACACAATAATAAAAATAAAACTAATTATATATTAGACATAGTTTAGCTTCTTTTTTGTTTTTTTTAACATACTCGCTGAACTGCTTGCTGCTTTTGCTTCTATTTCTGCACACCTGCATCTCCCATTGCTTTTTAAACTGAACAAAACCTCTCTAATACTGATATTGTGTCTCAAGGGGCTCCGTTACCAATGTTTACAAAAAACTAAATTCATAACAAACTAATGTTGCTGGGTATTCAATAATTCCTCACTGGGGTAAGAACAAAATGTAGTTGTAGCACTAAGTATGTAAATGTAATGTCAATTGTTTTAAGCCGTGTCTTTCCATCCTTTATGACAACAGCTGAGAGGAGACAGAGGACACACTGCTGCTTGGGCTAAAGCTAAGGAGCGTTAAAAGAGAGATAGATACCTTGGTATTTTGAATTGTAGTGGATTATTCTTCACACAGTGAACTTTTCACATGGTGTGGAGGGAAAAACAAGTTTTAAAGCTCCGTTATCGCAACGTAGTGCTCTGATAGTGTTGGACAAACAAACAAGGCACCCAGGAAATAAACACGCAGCTGTCCATATAATGAATCAAACTAATATTCAATAGACTTTTTCCCCAAACCATGTGACAAGATTCCGGTGAAGAACATGTGATAGTCCATTACAATCTTCTTCAAAGTATCCCCTTAATTAGCCTTTTTTGCTGCTACCCGATGATGCTTGGGCTTATATTCTACAATACCTCCATAAGGACATCTATATTGGCTGCTATAGCCTGAGAACTCCTGATCTGGACGGACGGACGGACAAACAAACAAACAATACAACAGTGTGAAAGAAAAGTGAGGCACACAACATAACATACATAAACATGAGTGAAGCATGAAAACAAATACATAACATGGAATAAACAAATGGATGGAATTGGATGAAAAGAAAATGAACACACTCAAACAAAAGCTCCACACACACACACACACACACACACACACACACACACACACACACACACACACACACACACACACACACACACACACACACACACACACACACACACACACACACACGCTGTCCGCAGAGAAAACACAGCTGTGCTGACACAGTGCTTAATGTTAGCCTGTATTTTTTTTTTTCATCCAACAGACAATAGCAGGGTCACACCTCACTGTGCTGTCTATTTGGTTTGACAACACGTTCAGAGGACACTTTGACCAAATAAATAGGAAGTACAACAGAGCTGATGTGGGTCCGTTTCAATTCAATCACTTAGACTCGCAAACAAAATCTGAAATTCTGTTGGTGCAAAAAGAGAATTCGCTCTCTGTCGTTTCTGAGCAGAAAAGCTGCCTTATTGACATCAAGGTTCTCATGACAAACATTAATCCAGACGCAACCCCATGCAAAATGTTCTGGGATAACAGTCAATATATCAAATGTCAACAGAATGTGTGGGCCTTACTCGGCATTTAAACAGTGAAAAATAAACACCGGCCTGCTTTGACAGAGATGATATAATAGGAAAGGAGAGAATGGGCAGGAAAAAAGGCCAGTGGGAGATAAAAGATTTATGGAGAGAAAGGGAGTGAGTGAATGTGGGAAAGACTAAACTATAGTAGTGTTTAATTATCCAGGCTCTTTTGTTAATGTTGGCGGTTGGTATGGCGATGCCAGCATTTAGCTCCGGGAATGCCAACCGTGCCGGACACATATCAAACTGTAGAAAGCTGGGAAGAATTCTGGTGAGCCTTTCATGCCTAAACTTCTCTCCCTCTCCTCTCTGCACTGATCTGTCCACTGTTAGTCTTTTACTTGCAATCACATTTTTTCCCCCATGAGTGTGGAATAAATGCATAGCTGCATCACAGTAAGAGACATTCATCTGGTATCTTTCTCTTCATAAATGTGATTAAATTCAATACAGGGTATGTTTGTCTTTCCAGTATAATCATAATACAATTTGAGTTTCTTGGTTACCTCAATTGTCTTTCCACAAAAACAGGAGTGAGTGTAGTGATTATTGCATAACATGTGCCCAGTGCTGCTGGTTTTTTCTCTCCAGAATGGCTGAAATAAATTCTGGCATTGACAAATGTAGCATATAGTGCTGCAATAAGAGTGACATCGCCACTGGCACATTTAGGAATTAACTGGAAACAAAAGGTGTATAGAAGAGTCTAGAACTATCTAGAATCTCTGTCTGGTTGCATTTTTCTGTTCATGTATGACTTTTAAAATAGTGAATTTTCCTCCTCAGTAAAGGCTAAAGCATACAGTATAACTTCCTAAAATAAACTAACTATGCATTACTCTCAAATGTGCTGCTCTGTTTGTTGACCATTAAAGTTGAATGCGTGGCAGAAGCCAATTTACATTGGCCTGGCACCACCCGCCTACATACTTCAGCTCAATTTTCATTTCCCGTCAGTAGTCAGTCTGGGTCTGCAGTATATTCTTAGATTTTCTCTGTCCAGATTTTTGGCGGTCCAATCAGCAAACAGAGGGAGTGGCTCAGAAGCTGATCCATAACATAACGTCACGACCAAACATTATGTGATTGGTTGGCAGATCCAGAGTGGCACTGTGCAGATCCAATAGTTTTAAACTTCAACAGACACCCGCCTTCAAGTGAGTTAACGTTTGTCAATTGAGCGATTCCAGACCTTCTGTCTGGTAGGACCAGGCTAAATTTACATTAAAAATTAGAACTCAACTGGAGAGTGTAACATTTTAAATCTTAAGTGAGTGCATGCATGTGTGTGTGTGTGTGTGTGTGTTTTTGTTTGTGTGTGTGTGCGCTAGAGCCCATTCGAAGCTCATCTTTTTTTTTACCGCTTCCTGTTCTTTGAAATGAGTGAAGCATAATCCTCCTGACAGCCAAAAGCTAAAATAAACAGACACACACACAGACACATCCAAAGGAAATGCTGACATGGTAGTTCAGAGTTCAGTGGGACGAGGGGGCTGCAGCTTTAATGGGTCCATTGAACGATCACTGACACAAACGCAAACACACACACACACATTTACACATAAACAGAGGAGGATAAAAGTTGGGCATGTCATGAGTGGTGTATCTTACCTCGACTTATTCTCTGTTTCTCTCCTGACAGAATCCCTGGTGTGTCAATTACACTGATGCTTTCGAGCACTGGGTTGGGAAGCTGGGCACAAACAAACCTGGAGAAAAAAAACACAGACACACACAGACACACACACACACACACACACACAGACACACACAGACACACACAGACACACACACACACACACACACACACACACACACGAGAGTGTAATGAAGCTGGACAGAAGTGTAAAATATTTTAACAACAAACATGGTCCCACACCAGACCTCTGCCTCCATCTCTATCTCCGCTGCTCTTCCTCTCAATCCCCAGCTGTATAAACACTAACAGGTTAGCAGGCCTCCTCACTGTCAACTCATCTAATCCCCACTGACAGTCAGCGTTTCTTCTCTCTCCTTTCAGCAATGGTGGGCCTTCACAGCAGGGACACCGCCGCAAGACCAAGAATAAAGAGTTTCTCCTTTTCCTGAAGCATGACTCTGCAGGGATGACTGGCAGTCTCTCTCTCTCTCTCTCTCTCTCTCTCTCTCTCTCTCTCTCTCTCTCTCTCTCTCTCTCTCTCTCTCTCTCTCTCTCTCTCTCTCTCTCTCTCTCTCTCTCTCTCTCTCTCTCTCTCTCTCTCTCTCTGTCCGTCTCACACACAGACGGCCATTAGAAAGAGAAAAGCCTGAGCAGTGAGCAGAGGGAAATTCAATCACACAGGAATGTAGAGCTGTGGTGTGGATTCTCACTAGTGTTCTCCCTCTTTCGTCTCCACAGTATTTCCCTTATACATTCACATACTCCACTTTGTAGATACTGTACACGTCCAAAATCGTGTGTGTGTGTGTGTGTGTGTGTTTACCTGTTGAGGAATGCGTTTCCGAATGCGTTGAGCTTTCTGAAGGGCTTCTTGGGGTCGACCACCAAAGCGTTGCCGGGGATGACTCCTTCTGTGTCGCCGTGCATGACCGCGATGAAGGAATCCGTGGTGGGTTCAGGGCCGATCCGCATCCCGGGAAAATCCTGCTCCAACAGGTAGCTGCAAGGGGGAGAGGAGTTGGCATGACATAGCGTTAAACACAAAACAAAACAAGGCAAGAGGTGAGATGGCTAGATTAACAACTATATGCTGTGTAAAAATAAATCAACCGTAGATAAAGGATTTAGTAGGATTAGGAAGAATAATCCTTCCAGAAGGTGATTCCCAAACCAAAGAGCATATTGTAATGTGACATCATCACAATAGATTAAAACGACATAAGCATAATTATTACATCCACTTAAGTATTTGTCAGGGAGGAATCTTTTTTTACTATAAATGTAAGCATTCATGACAGTGATCTATTTTAGTTCAAGGGTCAACAAGGGGTAATGCTTCAATTCCGCAACTACGTGTATGTTTTTTTAAGGCCCTTATTTTATCAGTTATTCTGAGTTATATTATTTGATCAGCATTCCATTCCTATGGGGTGACAGAATCTCTTTGGTCAACAGCATGTAGCAGGCCACTGTATATGTCTCTAATTTGCTGCAAGGCCTTTTCAAAAGCAAATATGCACAGAGGAAATTGGTCTCGATAGAAAGAAGCAATTCGGAAATCATCAGAAAAATAGGTCTGCCTTGAATTAGAAGCTGCTGAAACAAAAGTGAGAGGAATTTTTAAATCATTATCTGCAGGATGGCTGCAGAGCACAAATGAAGCAACTCCTTTAAACACAACCACAACATACAGTTTAATTATATTGTTAAATAAGGCTAAAATAAACATCCTCAAAGTCCTGCCCATGCAGTGAACATTCAGACAGGACTAAGAGGAAAAAAATCAGACAAAGAATTTGGTTGAGCTCTGCTGGTGTTGCTCAATTATACCAGCACATCAGTCGTTTTGCCTGCTGAAGATGAAAAACAGCCCTTTAACCTGGTGAAAAAGGTTAAAGAGCAGACAACCATATACAAGATTCCAAGCATGTTTGGTGTTGACTGCGCACCTGAAAAACATGTGGAATTCCAATTTGTGAATGCGTATTATAACTTTCAGCTCATGACCAATGACTTATATGTTTTAGGTGCAGAAAGTTTGAACCCTTGTCAGATGAGTGCGCTTCTGCTGCGTTTCACGACGCCACCAATGTGAACGCGGGCCATAAAAGAGCGATTTAGGCAAAAGATGTATAGCTACAAAAGGCCCATAAATCTCAAGTGAGAGTGTGGGATGTGTACACATTTTAACAGATACCAGATGTAAGGAATGGTTGGTTCCCTTATACATCTTCTCCACAAAAACACACACACACACACACACACACACCTTGTCAGAGGAGCCAGCAGTGCCTGGTAGAGCCATCTCCCTAGCACACACATATCTTAGGTCTGTGGGTTGTGCAATATATACAATTATGTACATCTAATGGACTGAATGTACGGAATCATATTCATTCTGTATGTGTGTGTGTGTGTGTGTGTGTGTGTGTGTGTGTGTGTGTGTGTCTTTGTCTGTGTGCTTGCAGTTTTCATACAGATATCAGCTTACATCATACCAGTGAGGTCACCTTGGAGAAAAACTTGTGAGACATGCTCCGCTAACTGACCTTTTAATAACATCTGAATTAAGAAAAGAGACTGTGTAACCCTCCACCAGCCTCCCGTCTCTGTCTTTTAGCAGTCAACATGATAATAATTTGAGTATTTATGAATTTTCCGATTCACATTAAGCAAACCAGGATGTAAACAAATAAAATTTTTAAATCAGAACTTTTCCTGGTGAGGTTTCAAACTGCACTGCTCCCATAAAAACCTTGATACATGAAATGAGAGAGCTGCTATGTGAAGTGCAGTGCACCGAGGGTTTCTCAGCAGTTTGTACATTCTGCATCTCACTGTTACAATGTTGACGGTGTTGGGTCAACCGGCTGACTCAAGGGTGTTGTCATCGCTTTAGCAGTTAAAACAAAGAAACACAAAAAAGAGAGAGTATTAGAGAGAGAGAGAGAGAGAGAGAGAGAAGGGGAAAGAAGGGAGAGTAGGAACGTCTGCTCTCTTTCAACAGGAAATCACTAAGGTGTGTGTGTGTGTGTGTGTGTGTGTGTGTGTGTGTGTGTGTGTGTGTGTGTGTGTGTGTGTGTGTGTGTGTGTGTGCAGCTCAAAAGAGGCCCAACACCCAGCTGCTAACATCTCCCGCTGTCAGACATACACACATGACCAATACCAGATATACTCCAGGTCACATGCTCCCAGATATGAATCGATAAGTATGCATCTTGATTTTGATACTGAAAAAGTTCAGGTGAGAAGGGAGTGTTATCAAAAGGCAGCAATACAGCTGAGAACATGTGCTAAAATGAATTCATCTCAAGTTTGGCGTGAATTTTGGCCCCTTTGTCTTAATGACGAAAGCTAATATTGATGAATGTAAAGCAGATCTGACATTATCTGTTCTGGTAATAAAGATGAGTCATCATAATTGCTGCTTTTTGTTTCGTTCCTAACTGAAACAGCCAGTTGTATTTTGCTAGCCGGATTAATTTTGATCCCCACCAGATGAAAACATCAGTTTAATGAACACACACTAGAGTTAAAGATGTCTCTCTGTCTCTGTTATTGTAGCCTACATGCACCTCTTCGGGGAGGGTAGTGCTGCCTCCTACACATATATTCTTCTTATGCATGCACGTTACATTGGCTGTCATATTAACTTTTTTTGATGGATCCAATAAAGCTTGCAGAGGTGTGGCTCCTCCTATAACAATTAAGTGGCAAGTATTTTTGTATGTGTGATGATGACTGATCTTTTGGTTCTTCTGTCCGCTCTTCATTTATGTTTTTTTTTTGTTTTGTTTTTTGTTTTCTATGACACATGCATTGTGTTTTATACCAACTGGGTTTGGTTCAGGTCAAGTCTGTTGCACGGTTTTGATAATAACTGAGGGAGGGAAAAGTCAGTTTGGGTGTGTCAACCTCTATCTTTCTGGTGGCCTCATGTATTTGTGTGTGATTCCCTTTTCCATATTAACCTCTTTGTGTGTGTGTGTGTGTGTGTGTGTGTGTGTGTGTGTGTGTGCCCGCGCTGTTCTTCTCACCGTATGAAGCTTGTCTTGCCAGTAGAGTACTGTCCCACCAGTAGGACCATGGGCTTGTTGTCAAAATCTGCATCCTCCAGGGACGGAGAGTGGAACTCATGGAACTTATAGCTCTCCTCCAGAGGCAGCAGTTTGGTTTTGTAGAGCTTCTTAAGTCCTTCACTGACCGTCTGAAAGACCTCCGGCTCCTTCCTCCTGTCGTCCGTTCCTAGCCAACTGAACATTGTTGCCTGTTGCCTATTGTTTTAACTCAAAGCCTCCAACAGGTGTAGCCGGTCAAAGATGCTGTGTGTGGATAAGCTGCACACTTGTGTTAGCTTATCAACGTCTACAAATGTGCTGTGTCCTTAAAAGGATCAGATAGGCCTACTTGTCTTAAAGTGGCCTAAGGCTTAAAGAGAAATGTCCTCACAATGGCCTATACGAAAACTCCAAATAGAAAGTATGCTTCAAAAAGTCAGATTGGGCTACGACTTAACCTAATTGAAAAAAAAAGAGGTCAAGTCCACCTGTAAATCTAGAGACAAATAAGCCTACAATCTAATCTATATTCAGGTTATAAATAAATAGATGAAATGACAGTGTCTCCGTCTGTCCTGGTACACTGAATGGGTGGTGACTTGTTATTGATGATAATAGTCTATTGAGGTCTAGCTTGACGGTATCATTCAGCACTGTTGAAGCCTATTATAAGATGTATTTTTTTATGTGTATAACTAGGCTATAACATTTCAGAATAATAGTATATTTTAATCAGAATTTAAACCTGACCCTTCGAATGCACTCTCATCATCGAGTCCATCGGTCCTCCGAAGTCCAGGCCACTTGTGCTCATGGGCCAAAAAGAGAAAAACAAAAAACTGAATTTGTTTACCAAATCTATTTCAGTAAACAAACACCGCCCAGAAAAAGAAAAAAGAAAAGCCTAAATCAAGCTGCTGGTGCACAACATCACGCTACCGCGATTACATTTGGTCCGATAGCAAGCAGAGGAATCCCAAAAATGATGCACGAGCTGCTGTCAAGAGAGCGACCACCGTTATTGTTCAACCGCTCGCGCCCTTCTGCCCATAAAGCAGCACAAACCTCCTCCTCGGTGATTATTTATGTCGTTTTCGTGTTACAAATAAGAGGGGCCTGTCTTGCAAGCGCTACGGGGTAATTTTCTGTCACAGCACAGCGCTGAATGTAGCAGCAGCTGATGTCCTGCACCTCAATTTAAATGCCGAGTCGAAGGAAACCCGAGCCCGGCGGAAGTGCCCAAAGGCTGGCAGTCCAACCCTCCTACCCACCGCGATCCCGCCCAGTGATACTGGAGCTGAAGCCGGGCAGGACGACGCCATGATGGATGAGGAGAGATGGAGGACACAGGACAGGGCGCCACCTAAAGGTAAATTGGCTATATATTTTGAAATCTTTCCATAATAGAACAATATAGCAAGGTTTGTTTTGACTTTTATAAGTGACTATAAGTTAATTTTCCTACATTTTTAGTGGAAAATTTGTCTTCCAAAAACTAGAACAAATCTGATCCCAACATTCACTGCTCAGTGATGATGAGTTTTCCGCTAATTAAGTTGAACATTTTCATATTCTGACACTTTTCCATAACAATGGATAATAGAAACTTTATTAATTGACCTTTGTTTTTACCATTTTTAATAATAATAGCCTATATTGTAGGCTAGCATACTTTGGTATTTTTTTTTTATAGTCTAGCCCTATAGCACTTAACATTCTTGAAACTCAGTCACTCTTATTATACTCCAATGCAGTTGATAGATAGGCTAAAGCCTACCTTAGTTATAAATGTATTTTAGACTAAGATTTTTCATTGAAAACATGAACATACTTTTGATAGTTTGAGTATAATATCACTGTACTCAAGCGACTTTGAGTTATTGAAAAGCACTAGGCCTATATACGTTTAATATAATATTATTATTAGGCTATAGCCTACTATTGCTCAATAAATAATTTTAATTACTGTTAAAATAATGTATTTCTACCTTCTTGTATTGCTTTCTGACCACAGTTCTTGGTACATTTGATGAAGTTAAAATCCAACCAGGTTCTATTGACTGCCACACACCACTGTTTAAATTGCAGCTTGTACAGTAGCGTCATGTGAGGAAATATTGTAACATGTTACATATTATGCTGGAGATGCCATGCAAATAAACCCAAGGTGGGGCTCCTAAAATGCATTAAACTGTATAGGGTTGTAATGAGTAATGTTATAGTGTTGATATATGGTGGTGATAGAAAATAAATGTGATGATGTGTCTGCAATTTGACCAGCAGATGTCACTATTACCTCTGTTTTCTTCTTGTACAGGCAGGTGTAAGGAACAAAAGTTAATCATAGTTTAACTGAACAAAGGTCAGCCTTGCACTTATTTCCTTGTGTGAAGCTGTAGATTATCCCTCATATGTAAACAGTGGTAAACAGTACAAATCTCCAATGAGAAAAGGAAATTCTGGTTTAAAAAAAGAAGCATAGCAGAAGCAAATAGTTTAGTTGACTTTATTATCAATGATTTATTTATGAATATAACATAACAAAAATATCATTGACTTCTTAAAACATTGAAAAAAATACAACTTCATGCACAGCATCAAACTTATTACACAGAGGATAACCTGAGTTGTGTAAATACACAATTCTGAAACTAAATGTAGCCTACCTGTAGAGTTAAATAGTGCCCCCTCGCTGTGGCTTTGGATCCAGGCACGTTAAGAGTGTACATACAGGAAGAGACTTTACGGTAATTCACAGACAGAAATTCCCCTAGTGAAAGATAAACCATGAGAAATCGCAATGCCTGTAACTTTTGTGTGGACAAAATGTATCATCAAAGCTTCCTTCATTTAAGCAACTCAGTAGTCGGGACTTCATGTTGGCAGAACAACAAATACATTTATAAAGAGGAACATACAGTACAGTATCATCGACAAAAGATCATTGTCATTTCCTTCATAATTACATAATGAAACATCATTTTTGTAACACTATTCTGAATAACAAAGTGCAAGTGAAAACATTTAATGTTCTTCAATCATTACACATGTGTAATTATTATCTTGAGCTTAAGTTGATGAATAATGAATTCTAATTACTAGTTAAGACGGAAAATTTTCAGATCTTAAAACAAACAATGAAGAAAAGCAGACGATGTTAACACATACTGCTTCAGAATGTATAAAATCTCTAGTTTTTGTCGGCAAAAAATAAAGAGTAAAGTGTTGTTGTTTTGACCTCAACATATGAATAGCAAAGATACAGTATTTCCTTCACATAATATATTCAGCAATGGTGGGTAATTAATTACTAGCATGGATGCTGCAATGTCTTACTGAGAAAATTAGTAATAGTGGCACAATTAGTCTGAGTTGCAGTGCTTCACCTGGAACTATAATAGGAACCGACCCAACCCAAACCAAACTAGTTACAGCCACCACTGCTAGACAACTTTACCAAGGAAACACAGATATCTGCAGTCATAGGACATATTACGTTAACTATGGTCGCATTAAGTTTCTTTATAGAGGTTATTTTGCAACCAATAAATCCGTGTAACTCATGACAATCACAATTAGAAACAAATTGCGTCCTATCAACAAAGTAAGGCTACAGTATAATCATGGTAGTCATTACGCATTTGGAAAATCATGTCAGGTCCACCCGTTCACGAGATTCCTTTTCTTTGTTTGGTTAATATCTGATGCGGTGGTGACATTGTTTACACACAAATCAGCACAAATAAATGCAGAATAGATTGATTAGTGTACATTCATGAGGACAGTTTGCTCAACACTTCTCCCTTGGCAAGAGAATTTCCTTCAGTTTGAGTTCGATTGCTTCGTAAGTATTTACATTGATTAATGTGAGTTGTTAATAAGATTAATCATAATAAGTCATACTAATAACGAACATTCAGAGGTATAAGAGTAACACTACAGTACTAGGTGCTCCAAAGAATTGCATATCATTTTTAGATGGATTTTTATAATGTAATTTTCATGATTTCAATTTCTGTTTTGGTATTGATTGTAAGTGCACTGTGTAAGTGCATAAGAGCATTTTTTGTAATGGGGTAAATATATCGATGAATATCATCTACTAGTCCATCGTGATTACCAGGTTCCATTTGCTCAAAATATCATCCACCTCCAACCCTGCTTCCCCACCTCTCTCCATCTCTCTCTGTGCCTCTTCCTCGGACGCTTGTTTGACCAACACATTTTCCAACCTCAACACGCCCTTCATTACATTGACCCCCTCCTCTATCTCCTCTCCTCTCCTCTCGTTCTCCCCCTCTTTCCCTCCACGCGTTAACCCATCCATCCCTCCCTCTTTATTGAACTCCATCCCTATCTCTGGCAACACTAGCTTCCTGGTCTTGGGATCCCAATCAATACAACTAGTTTCCTCCTCTACCTCTACATTCACTTCATCATCATCATCATCCTCTATTTCCTCTGCTGTAGCCAGACTCAGAACACCATAGTCATCTGGTAAGAAATCTGATTGGCCGGCGTGGGAAGTGAACATGTCTTTGGTGTTCTGAGAAGCATACGCAGAAAGAAGGGGAGCTCTTTCGCTCTTGCTTACTTCCTCTCCCTTAGTTGCTCCCTGAAAAGACTGTAAGGGGGCATTCGTCTGGGCCAGTAAACCTGAATGGGAGTATGCTTGGGCCTGTACAAGTGTGCTCATCTCTGCCATGTGTGTTTGTGAGCATGCGTGGGTTGAATTCTGAGATAGGTAAGACTTTGCCTGAGCAGCGTACACACCAGCGGTAAGACCTTCCCCAACTCTCCCCTCTTTCTTCTCGTAACAGCCTCTTGCTAGACATTTCTGCTGTTCTCCTTTCAGGTTATTCCAATCCTCTCCTCCGCCATTCCCCCTCTCCCTTCCTTCCTGTTCTCCTATGACATCCAGTTGAGGAGCTTCGCAAACAAAACCGTAGTCAACGGACAAATCATCCCAGGGTTCCTCAGGCTCTGAAGGTGTTCCAGACCTCTGGGGGTAGTATCTTGGTGGGGGACTTGCAATGGCTCGCTGGGGGCATTCAGGGTCTGATACAAGCCATTTGTTATCAGATGGCTGGTCATTGATGAAGGTGATGAGGATGACGTGAGGATTCTTCTCAGCATGGTCCTCAGGGGTGAACGTGAGAGGCGACGAATACAACGAAGGCTGGTTCTGGAGGTTGAAAGAGTGTGGCATTGAAATACTGACATTAAAAATCATTGACATTCTGAGATGCCATGCATGCAACACTCAAAACTGTATTATTTATAATCAACATAACAGTTGGACCCTCAATCCATGTGTGTGTTTGCATTACCAGTATATATGGGCTCTTCTGTCCTTTACCCGTCAGGTAGTGATAGAGAAGGTAGCCAACCACCACCAGCATACACATACATACGGATGGAACAGCAATACCCACAACCACCTTCTGAAGCTGGCCAGTCATAGGGTCTGGAGGGAGATCAGGAACATGTCACACATATATACAGTATATACAGTATATAAGTCTAAAAGTTAAGGTAATAAATACAATGTGAACACCAAGCCGCATCAGAACTCCTTTTTAAAAACTTTTATGAAGATGAAAACAAGACTGTTTTTCTTGTTTGACATATTGAGAATGTACAAACTCATATATAAACAATTGATGTCATCTCAAAAAGCGAGTGCCTCCCTCTTGCTTCAGTAGAGGGTTAAGACATCAGGTTTCGTCACATTCCTTTCTACCTGTCGAACAGGGAGGAAAATATTCACTCACTCACAGTCACACACACGCACACATACACAACATGGTTGTACCTGGAGGTGTGGTTATGCAATGCCATACTGAGGACTTGCACTGGACGGGCATGGAGAGAAATCTCGTCTTGGCAGAGAAGCAGTACTCTGTATCGTACTCCATCAAGCTATATTTGTACGGACTGGAGACCACTGGGATATCGCTCTAAAGACATAGGAACACAGATTAGTCAGTGCTATAGGACAACTTCAGGTGTGCTATACTTTAATTAACAGCCTCTCTGTGCCAGGTGGGTGGGACAAGCTCAGACTTTCAACTATTTGAAATTACCGTCTGGTCACGTCGGGTGTTGAGGATGCAGAGGTCGTAAATCATCTGGGGGTAGTGTGTTGCCATGGAAATCTCTGGGGTGTGGTTGTTGGGCTGATATCTCATTGGTCCCTTTAGAGTGATGATGGCACTTTTGTCCTCTATTTCCACAGACACCAGTGGGGGGCCAAAGGTGGCTTCAGACAAAAAAAATATATATTTTTTTTAAATATATTTTTTTGGCATTTTTATGCTTTATTGATAGTGTAGAGACAGAGTTGAAATGGGGCAGAGAGGGGAGTGACATGCAGAGAACGACCGTGGGCGGGAATCGAACCCGGGTCCGCTGCTGGCTGAGGCCCATGGGGGGGACGCCCTACCAACTGAGCTAAGGGCACCCCGATAGACAAAAATATTTGATCAATGCAGCCGAAGTTAACGAAAAGTTTGAATTGAAAGCAAGTTTTTTCTCAAAGATTAAAGGTAAGGAATTTGCACCATTGTGTCCAGGCTTCCCCTGTGTGTCAGTTAATGTCCATTCATAGACAAAATGTCACTTTTACTTACTGTCCAAATGTGGATCAAATCTCCTCCGCGTCAGGGCCCATTTAGATGATGCTTTCCTGCTCACAGCGCGGACCCTGGCATGGTATCCTTGTTCCAGATCCCATGTCTCATTGCTCAAATCACACCAGCAACTCTCTATTTCCGTACACTGCTGGACGACCCTCCAGTTCACCCGTCTTCCATTACGTCCTTCAACGCTGTCTCCGTAGCTGGGAAAGACAAAGGGTAGGCCCTCACAGATCAGATGATGGCTGCTCTTAAATCCCCGAACAAGCTGGTTTGATAAGAATGGAGGGAGGGAGCTCGAAACATGCCCCCTTTCTTGTTCACATACGCTGTTAGTTAGCTCCAGTTACATTTTTCTTTTGTTTCCGTCCCCCTCCCTTTACTCAGCGTCTTGTCTTTAAAAGGCTCCTATTAATGGTCCACATTAGCTATTAAGGCCAATTTGGCAAAAAGGAAATACAAAACTGAAATGATTACCAACTTAAAGAGAATGGCTTTGTTCTCAGGGTCCATTGGGTTAATGGTTAAAATGAAACTTCAAACCTCTACTTACATGGCATACTGCACTGTAAAGAGTGTGTCATCTTGTGTGTCATCTCCCGGCAACCATTGCAGCAGATTTTTCAGATTCACTGAAGTGAAGATGACATTGGTGGGGCTGGGAGGGGAGGAGGAAACTGGAGAGAAAGAGATTAAATGGTTGAATTTGAGATTGAGCAAGATGAAGAGAAAATGATAACCAAAGTATTAAAATGGTACTAATGTAAGTTCTCAGTGTTCATTGAACTATCTCTTTATGGGACACACCTTGATGAATGTTATTTCCATTCTGCGAAGCAGGTTTGAAGGTTATGGACTTCTGAACCATAATTTAACCCTGATGGATTGAACTTCAAGTAGGCCTACAGCTCCTTACATTACTAATTGTTATACCTTGTACACACCCAAATGACAGGACTGTGATTCATTATAAGGTGCTGCCTAATCTAAGCCTTGACAACAGCGTGCATGGAAACTGTCTGTTTGTATATTGACATATGACACATGATGTTTACTTAAAGTAAACACATTAAGTTTTTTAATTGTGTCATAGGCTGCACAACTGGTACCAGCCTGCTTTGTTTTAGAACGACAGCATACAGCCATTCGTTTGCTTATAATATTTGCATGGTTCCAATGCAGGTTGCGGTGAACAGTTTGTATAATACCGACACTTAATTTGAATAAACATCATAAAACTAGCTAAATAAATATTGATCCTCTGTGGTTTTAACCAAATAAAAAAAATCTGAACTGCGCCACATTTAGATTCAAATTAGTAAATTGAAACCGCACAACCGTAGCCTATCTAAAATAATAGGCCACCCTGCGTTCCCAGTTGTCAATGATAGGAACCATATAGCCTGTAAAGTCTAATAAAGCTGTACTAGGCTACATGCCTAACATAACGTTAGCTGATATGTCCTACTTGTGATAACGAATAATAGGCATAACGTTACGTTTTAGTGAAGAAAAAAAGAATACGAAAAACAACAACAGTTTTACTTTCATAATGTTAGTTTAATCCAGTCATAGCCTACCTGTGCCGTGCAAAGCCCCCAGGTACAGTAGAACAAAAAATGTCCACATCTCTGAATGCAGTGGTCATATTTCCACAATAAAGCCCAACATTTCTATCCGGCAGTGCACCTGTCCGTAGCCCGGTGGTTCTCCTCGCGACAGAAAAAACACTGATTAAGACGACCAACAAAAACACGTTAAATGAGGAAGTAATAAAGTGGACATTTATTCGGAATGGCTCGTTATCCGTGACACGAAGAGTAAACAACCCCTGCGATAGGCTTTCGTGCAATGAATGAGGAATGGAATGTGACCTCACCTGTTGGTGCTCATTACACCTACTGTACAGGTGTACGTGTACACCATGTGTGTACACAGTGTTGTGTGTGTGTGTGTGTGTGTGTGTGTGTGTGTGTGTGTGTGTGTGTGTGTGTGTGTGTGTGTGTGTGTGTGTGTGTGTGTGTGTGTATGTATGACACTGAGGATAGGAAGAAAAAAAACATCACAAAAATATTAGATAGGCTACAGGAGTAATCTGATCCATTTCAATAGGCCTTTAAGTAGCCTAAACCTCAATCAAAAGTTCCTAAAACTTCCCGACTTTTAACTCAACATCAAAGTAATACTCACTATGTAAAATATAATATTGAATAAGTAATTGATTTCTAAATATTTGTGCACGTTATGTATCAGAGAAAAAGTTGATAACGTGCCTGAGGCCTAATGCTCATGCTGACCTTTATTTGTCGTTTATTTGCAATTTGCTAGTAAATAAATAGTAAAATCTTAATCCTTAATGATTGTAGTGCAGACAAGGTGTATTGGACTACATGTACAGTCATCAACTGAAAATACCCGTTCAAATACACAAATGAACACCTGGACCTGCAGAGACATCAGGTGGACGGCACGTGTAATTGCATACAGTTCTCATCGACTATATCAAATCACAGAGGTCAGACTTTTATAAATATATGTTTTCATACATGAATCATATATTAGAAAACTATCAATTATATATTATAATTTTAAATGTTGTGATTTAAAAGGCAGGGTGACACAATAAAGTATGATGAAAAAGTGAAGCGGAACTGTGCAGCTGGTTTCTCTTTTGTGCCTCCGGACAGCTATTGCAGTTGCGCGTCGCGCGGCGCAAGAGAACCCCGATGGCTGTTGGCGTAGCTTTATTGATAGCATTAACTGCGTCCACTGAAGGAGTACACTGATGGTTTGCTAAAAATTTACCCTTTTTTGGATGCAAACATGGCGCTCTCGATGGAAACGCAGCTCCAGAGCATCTTTGAGGATGTTGTGGTAATTTGCATATTTATTTACTGACTTTAAAGCTAACATTAGTTAGCATTTCAGATAACTTTAGCATGCCTCATTGTTTCACGAACCAGCTGTTTGTTTTTGTCAATTAATAACTCCAACAACGTAGTTGGAAAGCATTTGTTTCTACATACAGTAACGTTCTGACTTAAAATATATACATTAACAGCTAATGTTACAACGTCTTCATCACTTACGTTACGTTAACATTTCAAAACAATCCAAGAGTGTATGCATTGTGTTTACGAATGTATTTTTTTAGATGAGATATAAGTACTTAATCATCAGCTTGTGCATCCTTTTAATGCGCAAATGTATCTTATTCCTTTACCAAGTACCTCATGGTAATTGCATGCTTTAAAAAGTTGTTTTCATTTTTAAACCAACTGAGACATATGTTGTGATTTCCATTGCCAGTGTTTATGTGCACCCACCTTTTCACATATTTTCATATCAATGCCTTTAGTAGTATCAGCCATGGTAAAAGCATTAAGAGAGTGGGGATAATGATCTGTAAATGAAGAAGCATTCTACCTGCAACCATGTTGAAATAACATCCCGTATCAGTCACTGCACTGCACTGCACCTTCACTCAGATCCCCAAGGATTCACCCTGCAACATTTTGTGTACTTAGTGTCCTCCCAAAATGCCTTTTTATAAAATGTATTTTTCTCCGCCTTTCCTCAGAAAACTGAAATGATAGAAGAGGCCTTCGCCGGGTAAGACGACATTAATCTATACAGACACCTGCACCTCTTGGTGTAATGTTGATTTGTTCACACACTTTTTGTCTCAGAGAACACAATACTATGTTGAATATACAGTGTAAAATGAAATGCTGCAATTGTGTTTTTTTTAGAATGTTTATGGACACTCCAGAGGATGAGAGGACTAAACTGATCAGTTGCCTCGGGGCCTTCAGACAATTCTGGGGAACACTTCCACAGGTAACACTGGTTCACAGGTTCCACTCGTAACACATAAGGGCAGACACACGCTTGCACTTAAGCTGTTGACTGATTGTTCAGATGTTTAAAATTGCCTCCATGTGTCTCTGCAGGAGTCTCATGAACAATGTGTACAGTGGATAGTGCGATTTATACACAGCCAGCACAGTCCGAAAAGGATCTCCTTCCTCTACGACTGTTTAGCAATGGCTGTGGAGACCAGTCTGTTACCGCCGAGGTACGTGTGCACGCACGCACGCACACACACACACACACACCAGCAAAGTGTTTGTTGGCACTCTCATCTGTTTTGTTATTCCGTCTTAATTATCAATCTAATGAATGTCTTTGTGTGTCTGAAGGATGGTGTGTGTAGCTCTGATAAGCTCGGACAGTTTGGAATGGGAGAGGACTCAGTTGTGGGCATTGACCTTCAAACTGGTTCGCAAGATCATTGGAGGGGTGGACTACAAGGTCTCACACACAGACACACAGCTGACACAGTTCATCAGCAAGCTCAACCATAAGAAGCTCTTGAAAACAATGCGATGATGTGATCTTAATGTTTATTGTTTTTTTTTATATGATAATTATATGTTACATTTTTTCACTTTGTTCAAACATCATGAAGAAGTTGAAACCTTCCATCTCCCAATTTTGTTTTCATGTAGAATCTGTGTGTTTCAGGGCGTACGAGACCTAATGAAAGCTATACTGGATAAGATTCAAACCATTCCTAACACTGTGAGCTCGGCTATAGTCCAACAGCTTCTGGCTGCCGTAGAGGTATTTTTTTGTTATTTCTTTCTCCTATGATAAGTATCTTAAAGCACACTTCATCTATCACTTACATTTCTATTCTGCTTTCATTCCAGGTGGTAGAGTATATCCTGGACAGAAATGCCTGTCTCCTGCCGGCATATCTTGCCATCACAGAAATCAGAAAACTGTATCCTGAGGGACAGCTAGCACACTGGGTGCGTGTGGGTTTCTTGTGTGTCTGTCTGTCCGTCCTTGTCTCATTGTGTCTTTCATTTTTTTAAATCTGTTCTCTGTTTGTAGCTTCTAGGCAGTTTGATTTCAGACTTTGTGGACAGCTTCAGACCCACAGCCAGAATCAACTCCATTTGTGGTAAGAGGCACATAAACACACCTGTGCCGGTAGCTCACAAAATATTCATAGAAAAAAATTCAAGGGTTGTTTTGATACTGTATTTTATATTCTTGACACTTTGAGAAATACATGTTTTTTTTCTAACCAACATATAAACTTAAGGGGAAAAGGGAAATCTGATCTAAAGGAGGGGAAAACAGTAGCAATTGTACAACTATAAAGACAAATAAAATAAGCTTCTGCAGTTTCTATTGAACATTCGGTTGACAGCTCAACACTTGCATGTATTGCTCTTTGTATGCCACAGTTTTTTGACCTTTTAATGTGTGTGTCCACCACAGGTCGGTGCAGCTTGTTACCAGTAGTGAATAACAGCGGGGCCATTTGTAACTCCTGGAAGTTAGACCCCACTACACTGCGCTTCCCTCTGAGAGGCATGCTGCCATTTGACAAGGTAACATATTCACACACACACACACACACACACACACACACACACACACACACACACACACACACATATAATATACACAAAAGCAGCTATAAAATTGTATCTTTTTTATATGTAGGACCTGTTTGAGCCACAGACGGGCTTGCTGCGCTATGTGTTAGAACAGCCATATTCGAGAGAAATGGTGTGCAACATGTTAGGACTCAACAAACAGGTATGATGATCTCTTCTACTTTTGATCCTATGCTTCTGTCCCAGGCCCCTCACACTTCCCGTCCATTGACTCTCTTTAATTACTCTCATTTTATAAATCCCCCCCATTCTCTTTTTATCCTACCTGCTTCTTCTTTTCATTTTGCTCTTTACGTTTGTATTTTTCCATCTTTACCTGGTTCTAATTCTTTTTAAAGTGTTTCCCTTCCTCTATTCCCCTTTCCCTTCCCACCTTTTCCTCGTTTAGCACCCCTCTCCTTCCCTGTTGCCCTGGTTACACAGCTATATAAGACAATACATATGTAAAGCAAGCCTATGCTGTGAGCTTGACCCATAATGCACTGGTGTTAGCTTTCCCTGTTGGGTTCATGCAGTTTGCTCTCAACTCAGCCCAGTTCAATGGGCACCTATTGGACACAGTTTGACCAGCTGTCATTGTGTCCAGACAGTTTGTTGATTTTGATTTCTCATCGCATCTTGAATATGCAAAAAAAACAAAGAAAAACATCCACCGTGTCTCTCTGAATTGGCTGAATTGATGCAAACCGTGCTGAACGTACAGTGAACAACCTAGCCCCTTAGTCACCTCTTTTTCTTTTCTCTCCTTTTCCCCCCTCTGTTTCTTTCTCCTTCCTTCTTTGTATTTCTCTGTTTTGTCCTCTGGTTGTGTGTTGTGTCTGTCCGTTCTCTCTGCCATGCGCTCTCTAGACTCTGAACATTGCTCAGGTATGTCGTTGTTCCTCTTCCCGGTCGCCCGGCCTACCAACTAACCAGCCCATTGGACGCTCAGCTTTTTAGGCATAGCAATGGGAAACTTGACAAAACACAAAAAAACTTGATGGAGTAAAGAGAAATGCTACAGAGCTTGATATGGTCACAGCAGGGCTTCATAGAGATAAACTCAGTATACAGAGACACATGTGGTAAAAAAAATTAATAATGGGCACGAACAGACAAGCAGCCGGGTCATTGATGGACAGGTAGGTTGTATTTTGGCCAAAAATAGAATTCCTGGCTTATAGTACAGTTTTATAAACGAAAATAAGCCTATTAGCCATTACTAACTGGTCTCCACTAATGCTCACTAATAGTGAGTAGTAAGGGAGGTCTGTTGATATTTTGCTGGTTAGATTTATACTCCGTAATGTATTTTGCAATATTGGAATAGGTTGTTTTGTTAATGTTTTATACACATCAACTCCTTCACTTTTTTCTTATTTATATTTGACTCCAATTACCGTACATTGATCATTTACGATTTTATTTTAAAACCCTGGATGGTCCTGAATGTCAACTAACATAAAGTCATAGAATCTATTCACTGCAGTTTGTCATCAGAAAACAGTATGTTTAGTCGCAGCCATTATATTGTGCTGCTGCTCCTATATTTCTGATTTAAACCCTGCTGCTGACATTTCAAGTCCTGCTGCACTGCATGTATGAATGTAGTCTGGTCATTGCCTGTTGTTAGCGAGGTCCTCTCATGTCTGACTTATGCTGCTTTCTATCGTGCAGACCTGGGCAAAACTACTCCATTTTGACTTAACAGTGGTCCTGACTTGCGCAAGAATATAGTATCAAATCAAGTGGCTGTTAAGACAAGTGGCAACCGATACCTACAAGCCACATTGAACAAGAATAGATTGCAATGGCCACACAGTTATCACAGGAGGTCAAGAAGTCTCCAGATCAATTTATCATTATTCATTGACGTATTCTTGGGAAAGGCATGGATTTCTTGTCATGTCTTCTTTGTCTGTTTTAAACTAACTTTTGGCGCTGTTGGTGAACCTCACTTCTATGCGACTTGTGCCATCCAGTTAAACTGCAATTCCAATTTGAGAAAATGATGAAGGCTCTTCAATTAGTGGCTTGTAATTTGGAATGTTCATGCTCTGCTTACTTTGGAGATGGGGTGATATTTTTGTAATTAAGTACAGAGCCCAGATAGCGGTATACACGTTTTTTTTATGAGCACAGGCAGCTTCAAAAATAGAAGACATGGCAAAGTGTGGATTATCAAGAGCCTTAGTCTTATCTTACTCTTATTTTTTTTCTTTGTTCGGATCAGAGTTTTGCCCAGGTCGGCGGCTGAGTGATTCTGATTGCCTGTCTGACTGGATGAGTGAACTCTGACCTGTGTCGTGTGGTGTTCATTGGTTGATTTTGTGCGTGGTTGATAACTTTTTTTTTCCGTTCGTTTTACCAGTTTGGGTTTGAACCGGATGACTGAGGTTTAACGCTCTGACCAATATATCCATTTGGTTCCTTAAGGGCAAAACAGGGATGACTAGGTGCTGTATCGATTCTCATTTTAGTACTCACAAAACTGTGTTTAGAGAAAGTTAGATAACTCCTTCCCAATTGATTGTATTGAGGAATGTATTTGCACTTGATACGCATCAATTTGACATTGTTGGCTTGTCGTATTTGTAGTTGGATTATAGCCCAACCACTGGATCGCTGTTTCTAAGTTTGGGAAGTAACTTTGGAAGCCAGTGTTTTCTTTGTACTGTAGACCGAAGATACGCCGATCGTTCCTTCTCTCTTTCTCTCTATTTTTCTTTGTTTTTCTCTTGCTCTATCTCTCTCTGTGTGTGAGCACGTTTGTGTGTGTTTGGTGGTGGAGGAAGAGAAGTGCTGGTCAGCCTCACAGCTCCTCTTCTTCTTCTTACCAATCATACAACCTTCACTGTTTGCCTGCATGCAGGAACGCCTTGCACTGTTCTGGTTCGATGTTCAGTGCCGTGCTGTTCTGTTTCATATTGTACTGCTCTGTGCTGTTTAGCATATTGCTATGCTGTTTGGAAAGGGCTCTGTTAAGCCCTTCAGTGGTTTGCCACTGCAGAGATCCACACTCCTTCTGCTCCGTCCCCATGGGTGACGTTAAATTTCCCACCCTGGATTAATATGAAAATGTCAGGAGTTTGCAAAAATGAAATTTAAATTTTTTGGCACAAGATGATCTCAGTAAATAATCATTGGTTTAATCTGAAATAGTCTATCTATTTACTCATGCAACCTTACAATTGAGTTCAGTACAGAATTCTTCAATCCATTATTGGGTAAATAGAGCCATATCTAGTCTACACAGTCATACACATGATCTTGTTAACCTACCTTCCCTGTCATTTTCGTGACTTTGCCTTGACCCCCCCCCCCTTCCTTACCTCTCTCCTCCTTTTTTATCAAAAGCCCCTTTTGCATGAAAGTCTCAACATTACAGATTATTACCCAACATAAGTTTATATATGATGCTCTTTATTTCTATGTGGAAACATTTTGTTGTACAATACTTCTACTGAGCTCAGTTTCACTTTATCACCATGTCAACGTAACAATGTTTTTTCACATACTTTATTTAGATTCATTTCTTTAGGAGGACATTGCACATCAATCGCCATTTATCTGTTAAACTACATTCCTTTGGTGGGATATCCTAAAACAAAAAACCTCCAATCTTTTCCCACGATTGATGGATACACTTGTAAATTCAGTGCTAATCTGCTGCTTTTAAATTCAACATTTCATCACTATGCCCACAAGGCAGCACATGAACCTTCCTTTGGGGATGAAGGTAAATGTGGAAAAAGGGGCCACAGGAGGGTTTACCCAGCAGACATAGGCAGAAAGGAGATGTTGTCCTGCATGCCAAGGATTGGAAAATATTTTATTTATTTATTGTTGGAGCTGTTGAAGCTATCTATTAACATGAATGTGTTAAGTAATGTAATGATGATCTTCCCCCCTTCTCTTTGCCGCCCCTCTATTTCCTCTCTCCCCTTTAACACTCCCCTCTGCCAGCACAAGCAGCGCTGCCCGGTGCTGGAGGAGCAGCTGGTAGACCTGGTGGTGTACGCCATGGAGCGCTCCGAGACCGAGGAACACTTTGACGCCGACATCGGGGGAACCAGCCAGCTGTTGTGGCAGCACCTCTCCTCCCAGCTCATCTTCTTTGTGCTGTTTCAGTTTGCCAGCTTCCCTCACATGGTGCTCTCCTTACACCAGAAGGTAAGGGAGAACGGAGTGAGAGAACAAGAGGAGGGGAAGAGTTAACTTACCAAATGATAAAAAATAATAGGGTTTTGGAATGTGGAATCACGTAAAACAACCAAGACATTTTTTTTTAAATTAAAAACAGTCTCTTGACATCCCCCCCCCCCAAAAAAAAAGTAATAATATAAAAAAGAAAACAACTTTGCTAGTAGTGCAATATGCAAATATCACTGGATTAAGAAATAAAAGACAAAAACCATTCTATATGCAAATATGGTTGCCAGTTAGCCATAGTTGCATAAAATGCATCAAAAAAGAGAGGAACTATATTTTCACAAATACGCACATCTTCGTATCAATCAGCTGTTTGGCAGCTTAGTCAGGAACTTGCGTCGTGTCAAAAACAAATTTTTTGGGACCATTAAAGATGTCAGATTTAAAGGGCAAATGCGTGTTGTGTTGTGTGTGTTTAAATGATAATGAAACAGATGTTGTTGAGCTTGTCTTTCTCTCCCTAGCTTGCAGGTAGAGGTCTCATTAAAGGCAGAGACCACCTGATGTGGGTCTTGCTGCAGTTCATATCAGGAAGCATTCAGAAGAACGCTTTAGCTGACTTCCTTCCGGTCATGAAGCTCTTTGACCTGCTTTACCCAGAAAAGGAGGTACGTGTGTGTCTGACAAGAAATTATTTTGGCTTACAATGAACATTATCACTAGTGTTCTATTTAAATTGATCATATCCTGTCTATGTTGCTGTTTATTCTATTGCAGTTGAATGTTTTATTGGCATTGGTAAAGAAGAATGCTACGAATTTTGGTAGGATTGTACAAGTAACAACTTTAAAAGGAAGTACCATCAGATATATCTGTGTTTGCTCTCCCCTCTGCAGTGCATTCCAGTTCCAGACATAAACAAGCCCCAGTCCACCCATTCCTTTGCCATGACCTGCATCTGGATCCACCTGAACCGCAAAGCTCAAAATGACAACTCTAAACTACAGATACCAATACCACACTCTCTGAAACTACATCATGAGTATGTAACAACACTGTGCACCTTCCAAGCATCTGCACATCAAAATACTTTGCCAGGTTAATAGTTCAATAACACCCAAGCTAACATATTTCTGCTTCCCCGTCATTAAGGTTTCTCCAGCAGTCGCTGCGAAACAAGACTCTGGGCATGTCCGATTATAAGATCGCCCTGCTGTGTAACGCCTACAGCACCAACTCGGAGTGCTTCACGCTGCCAATGGGCGTCCTGGTAGAGACCATCTATGGAAATGGAGTTATGAGGATCAACTTACCAGGCACCAACTGTATGGCGTCGGGGTCTGTCACCCCACTGCCAATGAACCTGCTGGATTCGCTAACAGTGCATGCAAAGATGAGGTAGGGTAGAGAGCAAAGGATCTGCAAAATAATTGAAGGTAGTCAGCGATTCTGGATAGTGTTTGTATACAAAAATCACTGGTTTGTCAAAATCAGTGAATATCTCAACTATCTGCTACCTGTCCGTACTGTGTGAGCGCTGAAAATTAAAATCCAGTGTAAATACACAGCTTAGGCTCGGTAAACCGTAAAGTATGTAAACAAAGTTTTTTGCAAACAAAGAGGGCTCACCTTAGCTAGCCACATGCTTGTCTACAGAGCCTAGGCTGTGTATTAACAAGTTTTCTTTCGGTGCACCCACAGTACGGACAGGTAGCGGATGGGAGGAGATTTTCATTGATTTAGTCAACAAATATTCTCCAGATCACTGACTCCACCTTCAAGGGCAAATTGAGCACAATTGGGTGCTTTAAAATCATATTTAGTGAATTCACAAAGATAGACCATACTAGGGATGGGCATTTTAAGAAATTCAATTAATCGATCATCGGGAAAATTAACGAGCAATTATCGAGCAATCGTTATCTTTTTTTTTATTCTTTTTTTTTTACATATAAATGCCAACAGAACATCCAAAATACAGCGTTTTTACCATAGACTGTATACAAGAGGTTTTTACTCAATTACATCTTTATTCCAAGATCTTCTAGGCAAAAAAATATATTAAGACAAGGCAACTTTTTAAAATAAAATAATAAAATGCGGTGCTGGTCAAAGCCTGAGGCTATGAGCCAATGCTGCGATACCTTTCAAGATTAAACACATAAAACACATATGCGCCTCCTAAGATGCTGCCAAAGACTGCATAAGGGCACGGCACGTTTCTCTGAGTGGTAAAGGACCTAACGTTACTTCATCTAATAAACAAAATGTGCAAATGAGTTCCCCGATGAAGGCGAAGTAGGAAAGCATAGATGCTAAAGTTAGCCGCTAATGCTAGCGGCGCTAACGTGAGACGTTAAACAGGGTCGGATGTAGGCTTCAATGTACAAGTGGTACATAATTCGGTTTGTTTAAGTGTTGTACAAGGTTTCACAATGCTTAATGAACATAGTTATTTTCGGTTCTAAAGCTGTCCAATGCCAAACTTCGCCCTGTTTAAGTTTTGCCATCTACGGCAGCTCGCAGGCTGCTGCCTGAGCCTGTTCTGTTGTCTCCTACTACTAGGTAAGTATCTCCCCCTGCTGGTAGGATGTTTAATTGCTGCCCATACAGTCTGTATTGCTGTGCTGCCGGACTCACACTGCGCAACACAACGGCTATATGATCGATAACAATTTCACGTGATCGACAATATTCTTAACGAGCAATGATCTATTAATCGATTAATTATGCCCATCCCTAGACCATACATTATACAAAGAGCTGAATAGATCATTTTTATTAAAGGCATTAACACTTTTTTTGTTCTGCCTCCAGTCTAATCCATAGTATTGCCACACGGGTAATAAAGTTGGCCCAAGCCAAATCCAGCATCACCCTGGCCCCTGCACTGGTGGAAACATACAGCAGACTGTTGGTCTACATGGAGATTGAGTCGCTGGGCATCAAAGGATTCATCAGTGAGTTATAGAGATGTTTTTATTCACTGAAAATTCAGGCACTGAATTTCAGGCATGTTAAGCACAAAGTGTGATTTGTCCAACCCATATCTTTATGTTCCCTGATGAATAATTATTGACCATCACAGTATTAAGTGCCGGCACACACTCATGTGGATACACTTGTCTTACACTTGAAGAAGCACAGATTAACAGACAGTGCAAGAGGAAGCGAGAAAGGAAAGGATTTGATTAGCCACTTGTCTTATTAATACAGTACATCATTAGCCTCCATAGAGAGCAACCCTCAAGATAAAATGAACTCGCTGATGTAAAAAGAAAGACATACAGTATATACTGAGGCAATATCAGCATCATAGACTGTTCATTAGATGGATGGATGGATATGGATAGATCAACATCAGCATGAGTTTTAAACAAAAAAATATATAAATAAAATCCATCTTTAGAGCTTAGTCCCAATTTCTGTTCAGTGATCACTGTTTTGTCAACCGCGTTGAGTTTTCACCTTTGTCTGTTTGCTCAGGCCAGTTGCTGCCTAACGTGTTTAAGTCCCATGCGTGGGGAATCCTTCACACGTTACTGGAGATGTTCAGCTACAGGATGCACCACATCCAGCCACACTACAGGGTCCAGCTGTTGAGCCATCTGCACAGTCTGGCTGCAGTGCCCCAGACCAACCAGAATCAACTGCATCTGTGGTAATGTGGACACGGACATCCAGTGTTTCCCCTAGAATTTTTTTTAGGCCCGGTGGTAAGAGCTGATGAAGAGTATGTGCGCCGCGTGCGGATCAAATTTCTAGAAGAAAGTGACCAAAACGAACCCCATTTGGGATGAGCCTCTTTTAAAAGCCCGTTAAGAATGAGGGCATAGGGTTATGCTTTCACATTCAGTACGTTTGTACATGTGGTGTTTCTCACAGGATTTTTAGATCCTGCTGGGTGAGAATGGACCTTCTAGGGGGTCTGGGGGTATCCCCCTGCAGAAGAAAACTTTATCCTTTTAAAGTTAAATGCATCAATCTGGTGCACTTTGAGCAGTGAAATCTGATTAATTTTGTGCTCTGTAAACAACTGTCATATGTACTGCCTATAACTATTTCTTGTAATAATTTGGACACAAGCCATGTAAAGAAAAACACGTGGATTTCAATAAAAAACAATAAACACTAAGATCTAATATAGACAGGTCCTGTCTAGGACTCATTTCTGGAATAATCTGAATCACCTAACCTTGAAGCTAGCCTACTGACATTTAAAAACATTTTTTTTAGGCAAATAGCCTTGTTGAAAATAAATGAATTAAGATAGGCTACACATCATGATTAGCCTATCAACATGTGTGCTACATAAGGCAAATTCCCTATTCCGACCATTATATTTCATCTAGCCTATTTCTCAATTTAAAACATAAAAATAAAGTAGCATTGAAAATACAAAAAAATAAAGCTTGTAGCCCTACTATGTCCTGCTGTTTTCAAGATAACTTAACAGTTAAAACAATAAATACATATAATATGTCCCTTGAAAATAAATGAATGATCTTCTGAGAATGCCAAAGGCAGTAGCAGTGTGGCACTTCTGTAAACTTCCTGAAACGAGTGCATGCCGTTTTTTCTGCGCTGTCTCTGCTGTTGATACAGATTGGTTGTGTTGCCACGGCGACGTAGCGATTTTAACTTTCTAAGTTTTGCTCAGCACTTTTTCCTGTTCAACGTCCCTGTTACTGAGTCCTTAATATTTCCACAGAGCAGGCGCTGGTTTTATTTTCGCCACTAGTTCAGCGTTTGCTTGCTAGTCATGCTTCTGCTCATTGGCTTCCGTGTTTAACAAGTGCGCGTGTGTGCGCCGCGTGCACACACACACACACACACACACACACACACACACACACACACACACACACAAGCACACAAGCACACAAGCAGACACACAGATCAGCTGATGGGATGATCAAACGAGAGGTTGTAAAGACAGGCGCACACGAGGGGTAGACCGACAGTGCCGCACAGATGCGCACAAATGATTATTACGGAATCAATGAAAGATTGATTAAAAAAAATAAATAAAAATTTAAGTCAGGCTGCTGTTGGCCTGGCGGCCCCGGCCTGTATAATGGTAGGGGAAACACTGGACATCCACATATATTCAACATACTCACTGCATGATTACTGATACTACTGCTACAGAAACTCAAAATCAAACTTCACTACTTCAGTTCTCATGCTTGTAGAATTAAACATTCTACAGTGTCTACAGCTTATGATTTAGAAGCTGTTGAGGACAAGAATCCACACCGCATTTTCTGTGTGTACTGTGGTTTTAATTATGTTTCCTCTGGATTAGTCACCATCTGCATGGAGTAAACCTAAGCTGTCACAGAACGCTACACCATAATTGTTTACGCTACAAAAATATCATAATTTCAGCTGCAATGATTAGCCCCTGTTATTAGAAATAATTAAAATTAATTAAGATTATTGTTATGAATTCCTATTCAAGTGTTATACATAAGTGCAGCTACAATAAAATGCAATCCCAAACATCCTAGACTTTGTAGAAAAAAACACAGGATTAAATCAATAAAATCAATGATTGACTGAAGAACTACGGTTCCATGTTGTACATGTGTCTTATTGTCTCTCCACTTGATAATGGTTTGTCTCATTGTTGCCATCTCTGTGTCTCTCCCCTCAGTGTTGAGAGCACAGCCCTGAGGTTGATCACAGCATTGGGGAGCTCAGAGGTTCAGCCCCAGTTCACTCGCTTCCTCAACGACCCCAAAACTGTCCTGTCGGCCGAGTCTGAAGAGCTGAACCGAGCCTTGATCCTCACACTGGCCAGAGCCACACACGTCACTGGTAACACTCACTCTGGATCTACTTCTTTACAACTCTCTTTGCTGGTTTGTTTGTTGTTTTCTTTCTTTCCTTCCTTTCTTTCTCAACTATTCCTGTTAACTGTCAGTACAACTACGACTACTGCTCCTATTTCCCGTATGCTCTTCATTATGTATTTTGAAGTTGCCTGTGTCGTGTCTGTGTATAGATTTTTTCACAGGCTCTGACTCCATCCATGGGACCTGGTGTAAAGACATCCTCCAGACCATCATGAACTTCACGCCTCATAACTGGGCCTCACACACTCTGTCCTGCTTCCCTGCCCCACTGCAGGTGCGCTGCGGTCACTTAGGCACCATTGAAACTGAGAGTATTCAAACTGTGCAAATGTATTATACACCTTCTCTCCGTCTCTTCCCCTCAGGCGTTCTTCAAACAGAACAATGTTCCCCAGGAGTCTCGATTCAACCTGAAGAAGAACGTGGAAGAGGAGTACAGGAAGTGGAAGTCCATGGCCAACGAGAATGACATCATTACCCACTTCTCCATGCAGGGCTCCCCCCCACTGTTCCTCTGTCTGCTGTGGAAGATGCTGTTGGAGACGGACCACATTAACCAGATAGGCTTCAGGTTGGCTGTCATTATTTTGTTTTGTGTACCAATTAAAGTCACATTGTACACTTTAGTACCTATAAAAAGCATTTTATTTTTTATTTTGTCTAATAAAAAGCATTAGTTGTAGTTTTCAACACCAATAAAAGTAATACGGGTTGAAGATAATCAACAGAAAGCTTCAAATTGTATTTGAAACTTCTTCATTTTCTCACAGTTTCAGTTTAAGTTTCAGTTTTATTGACATCACTGTGTTTGTTTTGATTAAGCATGTGGTAATGAATTATTTCACCACTGATGTTGTGGCATTTAACGTTTACACCAATTAGTGCTTTTCCCCCGAGTGTCTAAACAACACTTGTAATCTAATTGATCCAGTGGGAGAATACAGTGTTTGTTTGACGAGCTAACCGTAGCGTGATTTACCACTCCCTCAGGGTCTTGGAGCGTATCGGGGCTCGTGCGCTGGTGGCTCACGTGCGAACATTTGCAGACTTCCTCGTCTACGAGTTCTCCACATCAGCCGGAGGACAGCAGCTCAACAAGTGCATCGAAATCCTCAACGACATGGTCTGGAAATACAACATAGTCACCCTGGACAGGCTCATTCTGTGTCTGGTAAGTAGGGAACTTGAATACAGAGAAATATTTGCCGCCGTTTTGTTGACGTTTGATGTGTCCTCACGTCTCTTTCTTCTCTACGTACAGGCGATGCGAAGCCACGAAGGCAACGAGGCTCAGGTGTGTTACTTCATCATCCAGCTGCTGCTGCTGAAGCCCAACGACTTCAGGAACCGAGTCAACGATTTTGTCAAGGAGAACGCTCCGGAGCACTGGCTGCAGAGTGACTGGCACAACAAGCACATGGCCTACCACAAGGTACACATGGAACAAACACAACATCTCTTGTTGTGTGTTTAAGTTTTTTTCAGAAGCTTAAAAAAGTAACCTTGGGGTACTTAAGATATTGTTAAAATAAATTCTTGGCGAAAATCAAGGAATATCTCATCACAATCCGCTACCTGTCTCTACTATGAGTGCGCTGATCATGGATAGATATTTCGTGAACTAGCATTCTCTAGATTCGCTGAGTCCACCTTTAAACCGATATTAGTTTGATTTGAATGTTTTTTGTCCCACCTTAGAAATACCCAGAGAAGCTGTACTTTGAGGGACTTGCAGACCAAGTCAACCCCCCCATGCAGCTCCAGCCTCATTACCTGCCCATCTACTTTGGCAACGTGTGCCTCCGCTTCCTGCCTGTCTTTGACATCGTCATCCATCGCTTCCTGGAGCTTCTTCCCGTCTCCAAGTCTCTGGAAACGCTGCTGGACCATCTAGGAGGGCTCTACAAGTTCCATGGTGAGAACGTTTGTCATACAAATATTTAAAATAATAAAATAAGACTGAGTGGATGAATGAGGAAGCAGGTTTAGAAACCCATATGTGAATGACCTTTTATTGGACATTATTTGGACTCACTGATGATATTTCCCGCTGTGTTTGTGTGCAGACCGCCCAGTCACCTACCTGTACAACACACTTCACTACTACGAGCGACATCTGAGAGACAGAACCAGTCTGAAGAGAAAACTTGTGCATGCCATCATGTCTTCACTGAAGGTAAGGGAAAGGAGATGAAAGAAGAGAGCGAGACACACACACACACACACACACACACACACACACACACACACACACACACACACACACACACACACACACACACACACACACACACACACCAGAAAATATTGTTGTATTATTTATTAAAACAATGCAGGTCTATGGCATGTAGTCATTCCTTGATGGTCTTTCATTTTTATATGTGAACTAAGTTAACTGTCATATATGTTTTATCATGTAACTTTACATTGTTTTATTTCTGTATAGGACAACCGTACACCAGGCTGGTGCCTTAGTGAAACCTATATAAAGTGTGCTATGAACCCCAGAGAGGACAACGTGTGGCTCCCCGATGACACCTACTACTGCAAACTGATTGGACGTCTGGTGGACAATATCCTTATGTAATCTCCCCCCTGTTTGTAGATGGATCCAACACTGTCCTCTCTAGCTTACTCTGATACTGCCTAATAAAAAGTAATTGGTACAGTATATTTACCTTACTGCCAATACTTAGTGTCCCTTAATGTCTCTTTGCTTTAGGGAGAGATAGTAATTGCTCTTGATCTGCAGGTTATTTAAACTGTAGGCCATAATTGCAACCAGTGTTATACTGTTTCAAAAGAGAAGTGTTTAAAGAAATTGATAGGCATGTCAGCCATTGTATAAGCAGCTTGTAATTAAAATAGGGACAATTCACACATTAATAAACCTTGTTTCTAGTGCTCTTTGCCCTCCTTGACTCTCTCTCACCCATGGCTGGCAAGTCACCGGGTCCCTTCCCCAACTGTGACTGGCGGTTTAACGAGTTCCCCAATCCCGCGGCCCACGCCCTGCACGTAACCTGTGTGGAGCTCATGGCTTTGGCCGTGCCGGGAAAAGATGTTGGCAACGCTCTGCTCAACGTCGCGTTGAAAAGGTACAATTGATCGATCAGGTCGAAATGACTGTAAAACTGGTAATATTGGAATGATAAAAGTCGGTTATGACTATTTGGGTGACAGTGTGTTGAACTGATGTTCTATTTCATAGACATATTTTAAGCTGTGTGTGCTGGGCAATAAATAAGAATTTTACGTGAATAATTAATTTCTTTTACCTTTTAGCCAACCTCTGGTTCCCAGAGAGAACATCACAGCATGGATGAATGCCATTGGACTTGTGATAACCGCACTTCCTGTAAGAAAAACCCTTGTCACCGTTCTTTATCATTTGGAAGGTTCTTATGGAGTGTGTTTCCCATGACCACCTTCTTCTTCATGCCTCTTCCAGGAGCCATACTGGATTGTTCTCCACGACCGCATCGTGTCTGTGCTGGGCTCTCCAGCGCTGACGTCAGAGACAGAGTGGGCCGGTTACCCCTTCGCCTTGCTTGACTTCACAGCCTGCCACCAGAGCTACAGCGAAATGAACTGCAGTTACGTGCTAGCGTTAGCGCACGCCGTCTGGCATCACTCATCCATCGGACAGCTGTCTCTGATTCCCAAGTATGGAAGTCTTCCTCAGTGTCTGTCTTGAAGTTCTCTCTTCTTTCGCTCTGTATTTTTTTACTTAAGTCCACATTTCATTCATAGTTTGTGTCTCAATGAATGTATGACTGTAGGTTCCTGTCAGAGACACTGAAGCCCATCGTCAAGACGGAGTTCCAGTTACTCTACGTGTATCACCTGGTGGGGCCGTTCCTGCAGCGCTTCCAGCAAGAGAGGACACGATGCATGTTGGAGGTACTCAAACATTTGACCGAACATTACTGAGATGACATGTACAATATTGCCCCCGTAACTTTTTTTTTTATTTGTCAAGTCTTTTGATATAGCTCTGTTTATGTATTTCAGATTGGCGTGGCCTTCTATGAGATGCTCCAGGCGGTGGACCAACACTGTCAACATCTCAACTACATGGACCCAATCTGTGACTTCCTTTACCACATCAAATACATGTACACTGGAGACAGTGTGAAGGAGCAGGTGAGCCTCGGTCTATTTTTATTAAAATAACATACTTTTTTATATAAAAAAAAACGTTAACATGATCATTCTACAAAATAACAGTCTGAGTAACTGGATGGAAAAGCTAAAAAAGGAGACAGCCGGAGACTTCGGTAACCCAGGTGACATCTGTGAACTAACAGCTCCTTAAGGAGACACTATTGTGTTTCCAGTTTCCATTTTTAGTTTGAATCTGTCACCTGCTGCGCAGCTAGACGAGTCCCCACTGGTGTACAGACCTGACAGCGGAGTTAATTAGAGATGACTCTGTAGCTTGACTTTCTGCCTCAGGCATACACAAGTAAATAAGCAAAGATAAAGCCGCAATTGAACACTGAAAGTACTCTTAAAGGTGGATTCTGGAGAATAGTTGTTGTATAAAAACCCTTTTATTAACCCCCCCCCCCCCTCTCTATGTCTATGTCTGTTAATCTCTCCATCTCTCCAGGTGGAAAAAAACATCATGACTCTGCGTCCGGCCATGAAGCTGCGTCTGCGCTTCATCACACACAGCAGCAAGATAGAGACTTCTTCATCGGCTGCCACGGCGACCGCCTCCACTGTCTCCTCCTCATCCTCCTCTGCCCCTCAGCCCCCCTCCTCCTCACTCTCATCGTCCGCTGCTGCTGCCTCGCCCTCCTCCACACAGCACACTCACACACCTATGTAGCCGGACTAGTTCTGCACACACAAAGGTATGGTCATTAAGGTGGACTTTAAAATGCATACCCACAATCAATGAACTGAGTATTTGGAGTTTTGGAAGCGTTCCTGCAATTAGTTGTTTTCATTGACTTGGAATTTGCTTAAAGTAAGGATAGGTTTCAGATTGTCTCTCTGAAGTGAAGAATTTATAGGAAAAAAAATATAATGGGTTACTAAAACATGAACTTCCAAGCAAAAAGGTAGTGATTTTCAACAACGCATCTCTACCAAAGAAAACAACTAACAACAATATGTAGCTCTTGGGAGGATAACAATGGCGAAGCATTTCTTGTTACTATCATGGCATCTTTTCTTATTTTCCTGTTGTCAATTTTTATATTGTACATTATTATTAAGTCATTAAAAAAAGATTTTGATAATCTGGGTTCAGCTGCTTATTGATGCTTCATTCTATGCACTCATGCATTTACCAGTTCCAGGATAATGTGTTACATCAGTGGACCCTTAATCAGGTCTAAGGTGAGTCACACTGAGTCATGACGGAGAACACTGCACTAAGCTACTGTGTTATCCTAAATACAGGGTAATAACACAGTACCATGATACCAGTAAGGGGAGTTCAGTCACTTGTACTTCTTACTATTGGAGCTTGGAGAGAGGGATACTCCACAGACCTTGTGGGACCCATTAGATTGATTCCCTGTCTTCCTGCCAGAGGGATATCTCTAAAATATATAAATAGATACACATTAAATTTGGTGGAAAGCCAAGTTTTGAGCTAAGAACACTTTTTTTTTTCCATTTGACAATTGGCAATTGATCTAATGCTGAGAGAGACTTGATGCAAGATTCCAGGGGACTATTTGTTGAAGTGGTTCCTTTGGCTGTTACAGTAAGCTTGATAATAGACGCATTGAGGGTGTTTACAGTTTCATCCTGCAATATATAGTCAGTAAAATAATTTCTCTATAACCCGTCACGTGGTAAGATACCACATACCTGTTCTTTGGTCCTTTGACCTTAATGCTTACATGCTAATGTTAAGCAGGTTGCATGTTAACAATTTTCAGCATCTTAGTTTAGCGTTTTTAGCAGGCTAACATGAGCTAATTAGTACTACACACAAAATAGTTCAAATAGGACAAAATAGGATTAAACAGTCTTCTTGACAAACAAATACGTTAACTGCTAACGGCCTGTTCAGCATCAAGCATCAGATACATTGGGTGACTGCCTGCTGAACATGTTGGAACATCTTGCAAGTGGAGAGCCAAATATTTCCATTTAAAAAAAAACAGCGCTTAAAGAGTGAATATATGATTTTCATTTGCTAAGTGACCAGAAACATGGTTCCAAATTAATGAAATAAGTGGACAAAAAAAAATCTGTTGTTGAAATAAGTTGACTGAACACCATCAACAATGAAGGCGTATACTTAAGGTAGGGTCCCATAAAGGTTTCTTGTGTTCTCTGACAAGCCACAATCGTTTGTATTTCACTGCCTCTAGGTGCCAGAATGAGACTAATTTCACTGTTCCGTTCCCATGTGAGGTTGAACCTGTTGCCCCCACCTGGTTGCTTATTATTACATTTGACCTTAGATTAATTTTTCTGTTGTGGAAGGTTGATCCAGTTCCCCTCTGCACAGTATTTGAAGTTTGCGTTTTAGAAATATGTTTTAGATAATCGTTCCTAATTATCCACTCAATTACGCTACAACTTAGGTCGGTCTGCCATAACTGAATTAGGCAATCCGGACAAAATGCAAGCTGTTACTTAAATACATTAGAGATTTGAACGTCTTTATCCAAATGACAGTACAAATTCAACTCTCAGGTCGTCCTTGCTTGTGGATTTAGAGGAGATTGGCTCCATGTTGAGACATATTAATTTTAGCTTTCTTAATATGAAGCCCAATATCGTTGTTCCTCTTCATTAACCTTCCATGTATAGGATACTAGGTCAACCGTGCCTTAATCACATCACTACTAATGCAGTGTACTCTGCCATGTTTAATCCAATTCTGAGCGAGTCATCACATGATCCCTGTATAAGGCCCTGCTGAGATGTAGGTCACCTCATGTGTTGTCTGACTCATTGAACGCCCTAAACCCTAAATGCAATGTGGCAAGATGTATGCCCCCGTGGGATGTGGACGCACATGGAGTTTCATATCACAGTATGGTCGAGTAGAGCTGTGGGTAGGCATACATAATGCTAGCATTGCGTGGGATGCATGGGTTTATAAATAGCGTAGCTGTCTATATATTTTTTTTTCTATCTGTTGTTCAGGGTCAGGGTGGTTGATTTCTTTCTCAAAATCATCCAGGTTCTTTGTCATACATTAAAGCTTGTTTTCAAAATCCCATTTTGTCTCTTCATATCTGCTACCTGCTATACAAAGGGGGCCCACCGTAGCTAGCAACATGCCTGTTACAGAGCCTAGGCTGTGTATTGACACCAGATAATTTTTACAGCACTTACTGCACACACAGTACGGACAGGTGATTGTGATTGACAGAAAGTGATTGTGACAACAATCGTTCTCTAGAATTGCCTACTATATCTTTAACCTGTCAAAATTACAATTATAATAATGAATTATTCCACATATGGTGTACCATCAAGCCAACCATTCATCTATAGGACTGAGCAATATGTATGTTTCAGCCATAGTGGCTCCATTCATAAAATATTCTGAATTAGTTCATGGTTCCAAGAGGATGAATTAAAACAACTTGACTTTTGAGCAAGCACCACAAACAGTTTATTCAGACCAAGTGTTCTCCAGAAGTCACAGTTGTGGAAGATTTCCCTGCATAAAGAGACGGCACCTTTGCACGTTTTGGTTATTTCACCCTTCAAAGGCCCACAAAATACACAAAAGCTGTATTGTACACCTTGTAATTGCCGCAGTGCAGTCACAGAAAATAATGCACCCTCAAGCATTTTCCTTCTGTCTTTCATTCACATTCAATTATTGCTAAATAGGAAGCTCTGAGCTAAACACACACAGACACAGAGCGCTCCATTTCACCATCTTGGGTTGCCTTGGTAACTGTGTGTGTGTGTGTGTGGTGGGGGGTTCCAGACATTTGTCTGATGTGTCTGACACCTCTGCATCATGTGTCTATGTGTGTCTGTGAGGAGAGGTGATAAAGGAGGAACGGTTGAGAAGAGAGGTGTGATGATTGGATGAGAGCATTAAGTTGTTGTTGTCCTCGGTGGTCGGTGTTGATCAGTGTCATTCCTGCAAACGATGGAAACTGCACACCTGTTCCAGAGCAGAAATTAGCTTCAACCTGGGATTCCGACAGGTGTTTGTGTGTGTGTGTGTGTGTGTGTGTGTGTGTGTGTGTGTGTGCGTGCGCGCGCAGGCTTGGAGAATCCTGCAGTATGGAGTATAATGATGGCACAGAAGAAAAAGCGCTCACCGACAGAATCATCACAGTAATTAGATTTAGTGTGGAGGACAGAGACCGAAAGGACAAAGACAGCAGCATTCGTTTGTTTTAGTATTTCCACTCAAATGACATAACTATCTGGACACCTTATCATGAGGATTAGAGAATAATAAATGCATTTACAATATCACCCTTGAGTCCGTCCCACCTCAAACCAGTGAGACGAAGCTCTTAACAGTCATACCATTAAAAACCATCAAAATACAGAATTCATGTACTGGCAACTTTGGAAGGATAATTAATAGTGTTTGAGTAGGGCCGTCTTATAGGAAGAAGCTGAAGGCCTTTAATGTTTCACTTGATGCTAAAGAAAAACACTTTGTAAGGTTTGAAAGTGATATTACACATGACACTCACTGTTTTTGAACCTGAAAACCCTAAGTATGCAAAGCAGTGACAGAAATCCATAATTGCCACGCAAATGCAGCTGTACTCCAGTCTAAACTCACCTGCTCTTTGCAGATTGCTGATTCCTGATGCAGTATGCCTCCGGCTCATTCCAAACCTTCAAAGAAATAAGTTGGTGCAGCTATCAGCAGACTGATGCCGCTGATAGAAAAAAAAAACTGCCCCTTGAGTATTTTGAATTTAATGTACTCAATTACCAATCCGAAGCATAAATAGACCTCGCAACAAACAGGAATGTATTTTTTTTGCTAGATTGACGCAATAACCCGCGCCTTAATCAAAAACATAAATACAAAATTAAATAAAAAAATTGATTAAAAGTGTTTTTATTTTAATTCATTGCTCAGTCGTGGCTCACTCACGTTAGTGTCGGGGACTGATTTCTGTGACTGTAAAGCATTTTAAATTCACTTTGAAGGAGTCCCACCTGCTTATCAGCAAACATGTTGCCAGATGGTGTTCCATAATGTGAAGTTGAAGGGCGTTGACAACATCTTCACCTTCATCACTGGTGATTAAGTGAGAGGTAAATAAACATCCTCCTCCTGTTTGTGTGTGTGTGTGTGTGTGTGTGTGTGAGAGAGAGAGTAAACAGCCTGAAATATGGTAAACACTTATTTTCGGTTGACCTCTGGCCATTTGTGGCTTGGACGTTCCTTCTGGAGTGCCAACTGCTAGAAAGCAGCTGATATTTGGTGGTTCTTATGTGTGTGTGTAAGTGTGTGTTTGTGTGTGTATCTCGCTAATAGGGGCAAAAATCTCCCAGCAGCCTCCGTAAATGTATAAATTCTGGTCGCATTGTCTTTTTCCGAGTAACAAATTGTAATTAACTATCCAATTGTGCATGCCTGGGTAAGGTCAATTAAAACTGAAGCCAAACAACATCGAAAAATATTAATTCACAATCATTTTTCTTACTGTATACTGCCTGGCCGCCAACACAGATTTTTTTGCTTTCAGTACGTGTTCTAACGTGATGTTTCTGCACATATACCACACCCATGTATCACACCCAGTCACTCAAGGACAAGCCCGATCAATGCCAATCACACAACATATTCACACACACACACACACACACACACACAAGTTGGTCACAGAGCAATCATCTGGTGTCATTTCCCAGCAGTCTAAATTGCAGCAGTTTTTCACATGAAGCCAACGTGAATCTTATTTTGATGCTGGAGGGACAAACAATAATGCTGCATGTCATATACACAATCTTTGACGCCAAAGTGAGCCATCAATAAATCCTCTGCTTCCTCTTTGTATGTCACCATCTTCCTGTTTCTGATGACATAAAGCAACAACAACCCTGAAGCAAACACATGAACTAACACCACAATCAAAAGTGCCACTTTTATGGCTCATAACACACACAAGTATATAGCTTTACATTTCTTCCATCACTTATTATAAAGCACTTATACTTTCCATTACCATTTTTGCAAAACATGCAGGCCTAGAGCTCAGGAGTCTTGAAAAATGACCCTGCAAAGCTTTAATTATCAGGAATTGTTGATGTAGCTGCAATCGAAACTTTATCTTGGTGGATTCAGCGCTTGTAGGGAACTCAAACACTCAAGACTTATGGTTTATTTATTAGGTTTGTTTATTTCATAATTGAGACTCCGTAGCTGACAACAAAACCTTAATTATGTTCTTTTGATATGCTCCTCATGGAGACACCACATGGAGTCTAGCTTTGCTCACAGTGTTTACATTCACTCTTTATTCCAATTATCCAATCTTATCAATTGTGCCAAGTTAAGACCGATTTTAATCAGCTCTAAAAGGCACTTTAATATATAAAAAAGAAAAGAAAAAAGAAGTCAAGTTGCTAATTTTTTCTACTTTGATAATCAGTCCTGGTTGATTCTGGGATGCCTGTTACTGGTGATTATAGCAACAAGACTGTTTATTAAAACAGGTCCCATATTTGTTTATTTCCAATGAAGCCATCCTAACCATGTTATTGGAACCAGCGTTTTAATAACAGTCAACAATGTTATCAGATAGGGTAATGAATTCAGTTTTGGGGGGCATCTGTTATGCCTTTGTTTAACAGTGACAGTAGAAAGATGACAGGAAATGAGTGGACAGAGAGGGACAGGGAATGTTGGTCTTTACCCCGCAGCCACCAAGGCACTCAACGATATTGAACTCTTGAAATATGCTTGCATGCATTTTTCTTCGGCAAATGATAATTCATGCAAACATTGTTTTTGGAGTCTGTCAGACCCTGCCAGTCGCAAAACACTGACTGCACATAGAGGCAATTCCCAAAATGCAAACAACTTGAACGGTTATTTTTCAGTTGTTCAATTTGACACAGTTATAAGGACTTTTTATTAAACTGCGTCTAAACTTGTGTCATGTGCATGTATACAAAACCCAAACCTCCATATGTATTTCCTCCTCGGAAATCAAATAACCAACACACATTTCTTGGCACCAAAAAAAAACAATTCCAAGAAATGGACAATTAAATATCCATTTAAAAAGCAGAACAAAAAAAACAATTGCAGTCAAAACCTCCTCTTCCAATGTTTTAAAGCCATCAGAGAGACAATCCTCACATTCTATGCAACAGTTTAACACAACAGCTCAGACGAAAAGACGAATGCCTGACCCCGGTCATCCTGCCCGCTCCTCTATTCACGCAAACCTGCTTCAAAAAACAGCCTTTTCCCACTTCTGGATGGAAATTCAATTCATTGAAGTGAGCGCTGCTTGTCAATAAACATGGCACACCTCACCCACTAAAGCTTGAAGTGTTTTGTGTTTGCATAATGGACAGCCGTTGTGTATAACGTGTTGTTCACCAACACATGGCTGATTACAAGGCTGCACTGAAAGAAAACAAGACAGCGGTGTCACTTCAATTAATTTGTTGAACAACATGTTCTCCCAAGCCTGATCGAACTGCTTCTCCCTGTGACTAGAACAGACAGACAGAGTCAATCAAGCAGGGTCAGGGGACTCAGTTAATACAAATATGGTTGGAGGACCATTTTGTGTTTTTTTCCACAAAACATTAGCCTACTTAAAGGCTGAAATGACTAACCATGCATAATCTTGTGTATCAGATTCAGAACCCAACTGACAGCAGGTGTTTATCACACAACACATTAACAGTAGGGGAGAACGGGGTAATCTGAGCCACTTTTTACATTTGCTCTCCTCTAAGCGAGCTAAAATGATTTATCACTCAAATTTACACATTTCCCATTAAAGGTCACATATTATGCTAAATGCACTTTTTAAATGTGTTCTAACATATCCATGGGTCCACGGTGTGCCTAGAGACTGCCAAAATATTTAAAAAAATAACAATCTCTCCAATGGGGTTTGGTCAATTAAGCAAAGCAAATTTTCTAAACACTTGAAAGTAACTCTGAACAAAATCAAATACAACATATTATAATTCAAAAGGTTTTAATACGATTCAAATGAAAGATAAAACCAGCTAGATTAGAACACAGTCTGGGGGTCAGAAAACAGGACCCTTAGAGCCAGCTTGTGTCTGGGGGTCAAAGCATAGGAAAATCAGAACCAGCGAGAATAGCCTGGGACTCAGAACACAGGAGAAGACCCAACTGGATTATAACATCAGCCTGTCATACTCTACAACTAGGCCTACTCTACATTCCAGCCCTGAAGGTTACAGGGAAAGATGAGAAGGTGCTCTTTCCGTGTGGTTGCCCCAGGTCGTCTTCCTGGTGTATTTCCTTGGCATGATGGCTTTTCTACAATGTGTATGACATTAAAATAAAACATATGTTATGTAATATTACATTAAATATGTTTAAGACTAAACTTAACTTGGCTTACTTTCCCCCACAGCATTTGGCTCACTTTCCCCCACCACCACAATTTGAGAAAAAACTACCTCTCTAGCATTTCAGGCTAATCTTTAACTAATATCATCACATGGTTTTCATATGTTGGTAGTTCATCAACACGTATGATAGAAGTTTTTCTACATGAATACATTTGCTTTGGCACAACAGTTGATTAAGTTGACAGCAAGAAAATTTACTTTTACATGCAAAATACCTATTTTGGTGAAAAAAACATGCTTACCACAGCACCATGAGGTCCTCTCTTTCAGGGCCATGGGGAAATGAGAGGGGCTTGCAAATATATATCTCACATGACCACAAATGTTTTCCGTTACCTAGATACAGGGGGTGGCTACATTACCCGATGCCTCAGATTCCCCGTTCTCTCCTAAGTGGTTTTTAGGTCATAGAGCTGTTAAGCGGAAGTGCCTTACTTCCGGGACATGGGACCTCTCGGCTCGAAAAATTACAACGGTAGTCAATGGAAAGAAATGTATTATTTTCTGGTCCCAGTCATGAAATGCCTTCGATTACACATATGTTTTGTATGGATCTAGATGGTATTTTTTTGTGCAAAGAATGGAACAATTTAGCGAGTAGAAGCTGGATACGGTCAGGTTTTGTGCAGAGCGCTTTTGTGGACTACATCTCTTCGCTGCTCTTGACACTTATGATATACGTCACCACCACTCGCACCCGCTTAGTTCAGAAACATGGCTGTGTCTTTAATACACTTTACCGCCTTCTTTCAATGACAAGACAAAAGTCTTCAGCGTGGCGAAAACCACTACACAAGTGGACATGTGGAGAGTTTCAATTTCTCGAGTGGGGAGATTGTTGGCATTGTCCACGCCAGCCATTAGCATTAGCATTAGCAATGTCAGTCGAGAAGTGGAGGGAATGTGTTGAGGTGACGTCACAGAGGCGACAAGACTTGTAGTTGTTCTCGTAACATTTTTCAAAAGCCGTTAGACGAATAATCATACAACATACCGTCAAACTCTTCACATGAAAAATTATCATTTAGACCCATACAAAACATATATGTAATCCAAGGCATTTAATGACTGTGACCAGAAAATAGTAGAATACTTTCCATAGACTACTATTCATTTTTTTTTCAGCCGAGAGGTCCCATGCCCCGTAATTCCGCCACTTCCGCTTAACAGCTCTATTAGGAATGTGTTATGACATTTTGACTGTCCATTGTTGACAATTCCGTGAAGCCTGTGAGGTGACTGTTGGACAACTAATCATTATTTCACACCTTGTCTCTAGGAGCTGGTTATCATTGGCTGTAAACAGCTTGCGTGGCTTTGTCTGGAGGCAACACAATTTCCCTTGCCTCAAGTAGCACTCCATTCTGTTGTTGTTTTTACATTTCACATTGAACAAATGAGATACATAAATGCATGCTAATTAAATTAGGAGTGCTAGTTGGTTGATTGATCTACAAACCCCACAACTAACTTAAATAAATTAGCAAGTAGGCTACTGCGCACAATTTCCAGTATCACTCAGTTTCTAATTATTGTGTCATACCTGAAGAGCTAAAATACACATTTGGCTGAAATTAATGAGGGTTCCAGCTGAGAGAGAGAGAGAGAGAGAGAGAGAGAGAGAGAGAGAGAGAGAGAGAGAGAGAGAGAGAGAGAGAGAGAGAGAGAGAGCTTTGATTTGATATTCGCTTCCTAATAGATTCTGGTTATCTGTATGTGGGTGAGCAAAGCAGGGCGTGGGTAGGGTTAGCTTGTTCATATTCCAGTCATGTGAGTGTCTGATTGCAGCTTCCCTGTGAAAAGAAGTTATGTTCCCGACCCCTCCTGTTATTGTTTCAGAGGAAGATTTTTGCACCGTTTTCTCTTGAAACATCAGCACTGTCTTCATTGATCATCACTGTGACCGTCATTTGTGAAAGGAACTGGTTGGCTGACGTCTTCAAACTTAAGTGTGAAGTCCAGCATGTTGGACCGGGTCTGTGCAAGTTTCAGTTGTATTTTACTGGGTTCAAAGCACTTTCACTTCATTTTCAGGAGAGCTTTGATTTGATATTCGCTTCCTAATAGATTCTGGTTATCTGTATGTGGGTGAGCAAAGCAGGGCGTGGGTAGGGTTAGCTTGTTCATATTCCAGTCATGTGAGTGTCTGATTGCAGCTTGAAGCTCTTCCCCACAACAAACTGCTCTCCTTCTGCTGCCCCCTCCCTCTGCCTGCCCTTTAAATACTTCAAATTAGTATTGTGATAATTGCCAGCTTTCAGCCCACAGCCTTGGTGAGATGTTTCTATTTTTTAATTTGTATTATGATTACAGCGCGGGTGTATGTGTTGTGCTGATTTATCTAAGGAAATAAAGTGAGATCCATGAGGATATAAGTAGCAGGCCACACACACACACACACACACACACACACACACACACACACACACACACACACACACACACACACACACACACACACACACACACACACACACACACACACACAGTAACCTAGATGGTGCCATGAGCTTAGACTAAAATAGAAAGAAAAGAGGGTAAAAAGGGGGAAACAAAAAGAGGATATTCTTTCCCAGCGTGATCGGAAAACAACCCTCTGGGTATAAAAGAGCGCATGCACTGCACACACACACACACACACACACACACACACACACACACACACACACACACACACACACACACACACACACACACACACACACACACACACACACACACACACACATCAGAGGCTCACTGTTGTATATGGACCCTGGCCAAGGTTTGCTATTTTCTTGCACTTATTTTTCCAGTATGAAAATGCCAAAAGAATAATAAAAATAATCTCATTAATTGGTCTAAAATTCGGAATCTTGCCACAATGTAATCATATCTCACAGTCCACTGTGTATCTGAAGACTTTTCTGTTTCCATTTTAACCTGTAATTTCTATTTTATTTAAATGTTCAATTTATTTGCTTTTCTAATGTGTATTATGTATTTTAATCTTGCCCCTGTAAAGCACTTTGAATGTCCTTGTGTCTGAATTGTGCTATATAAATAAACTTGCCTTGCCTTGCTTCTCATTGGTTGTTTTTAATTGTTAGTCTCCACAAAAATATTTAACTTTAACACTGATGCAATACAATTAGCCAACAGAAACAAGTGTGTGTGCAAATTAAAGGACACCCCAGGCCACACCATGGATACTACAATTCCCACCATGCAATTTGTCCTGCTTGGTTAAATTGAGGTAACAGTGTTGACATCATGAAGGTTAGGTTTTCACACTTTAAAAAGCTCCCTCTGGAGCAACAGTCCACAGTCTTCAGCTGTTTTTCATGGTCTGAATACTAATAAACGGACCAGTTTTTTATCATGCTGGCGCTCTCTGCCTGTGAACCATAACATTAAATAAATATTTCAGTATTTGAATTCACCCTTTTCTCTCTTAATAAGAAGCATGTTGTGGCCCTGTCACGCCACGTTAATGACTTCCATTGATGATGAGGCACAGCAGGTATGGAGGGCTAACTCCCATCAGACGTTCTAATTGATATCTGGTGCAGCAGGTGATTGCATTCAGCAGGGGTTGCAGTGTCAATCTTGAAACTGTCAGACGAGCAAAGGAATTCCAAAAGTAAAAAAAAAAAAAAAAAAAGATCAAATTGAAAGATACACATTTATTTATCCGCCGTGAAAACATGTTTATTAGTCTGATATTGGCAAGCTCAAAATCCTGTTTCTTGGCCAAAGGTATGAACTGATGTCACATGGTGATGATTAAGAACTCTGATCTCCCACTTAGAGTGCAGTCTGTTATGAAATCTGACGTCTGACCTATTATCTGCCCACTGAAGAGCAGGTGTACTCACAGTTGGCAATATGTAAATCCTAATAAAATCCCACAATCTCAGCTGTGCAGCATGACTGCATACCCTTCACTCTTCAACAATGCTTACACCCTCAGGGAGACACCCTTTTCCTTTTTTTACACATGCAGTTCAGAATGACTTGAAAATATAGATGTGTTCAAAGGTGATCTATGTTGCGAGAGAAAGCTCAATGAATTGCTGTGTGTTTACTTACCATAAAACCATCGACTCAGTGGCTATCGCTTGTGCAACAGGTATGAGGCGGCCTTAATGGCTCCTGCTATAAACCTCCTAAAGGTCAGCAGAAGAGGAAGCTCATCTGTCAAATGTATTTTGTCACGCTGAATGTCAAAGGAAATTGACCGCCGTTATGCTGCTTGCCTGAAACAAATGTCATAATTCCTGTCCATAATTTGTCATGTCTTATTGTTTTGATTTTTAAGATGTGAAACAGGGCATGGAGACAAAAAAGACAAGACAATTAGTCATCACTCAGTGTCCACCCACCTGCCTCCTGCTGGCCATAAGGCGTCATGGTATCGCCAGCAGATGACAAGCTACAAGTCCAGGATTATTAACTCACCTCCTCTGAACAATGATGTGTCCTGTGGCGGGAGCTTCATATGACATTGGCCTTGTTTTAGAATTCATGAGAAGCCAATTACCCCAAGGCAAGTACTTCACATCTTTTTTTAAAGGACATGCAGTGCACACACACACACACGCGCACGCGCACACACACACACACACACACACACACACACACACACACACACATTTGTACTTCTATCTCTCTGGGGACCCACATTGACATTGTTGACCCTCACAAAATAAACATACCAATCCTAACCCGAACCTAAAAAAGCAGAACTTTCAAACAGCCCTTTGAAGGTCTGCATCAAAGTGATAAGCCAATACGTCCTCACATTCCTAAAATGTCCTCCCTCATTAATACAAAAAAAATTGGTCCCCACAAGGCTGAATTTACAAGCACGCACACGCGCACACACACACACACACACACACACACAAGAACGGGGTATGAGTGTTGAAGCCATATGTTGGGACATCTCTTTTTAATACTGTGTAAATGAATAAATTAATTTTCTACCCACTATTCTCCCCAAAATAGATTTGACATTTAGGAAAGTAATTATTCTACATCCACATAAGACTCATACTTGAATATATTCCTGTTCTTGTGTAAATATACTGTAAAAGTTTACTACACACACTCTGTAACCACTGTGAACTTACATGTATGTATACTCAGACTGAAATCAAGAGAAGACGAGGACATTGGTTTTGAACTTCATATCTTGTTTTATTGTTCAAATATGTCAGAACAATATATACAACATAGTACAAACAACACACCCAAGCAGTCGGACAAACACACGCACCAATGGAAAGACAAACATAAAAGACAAATTTGTAGTCACACACACACACACTCAAACACACACACGGCTCCCTGTTGTCATGATTGATAGACACAACAGTAATTTCTCAGGGGAACCACTGATCAAATATCCCAGTCACGAGGGAATTAACACACGCTCTCGAACACTCAAGAGACGGGTGAAAGACTAAACACTCAGGCAGACAGGACAACTGGGGTATTAAAGGGGGATTTTTTTAGGAGATTAAGGATCCGGTGACAATAAAAGATCAAAACAAATATGTTCAAAGTCCTCCTTGAGACAGAATTCACCAAAGTTATTGACGTTCGAATGACATCGCAGTGACAGGACTTAAGTGAGTTTCACAGGGATGAAAACACATTTTCTAGCTCACTCCTGTTTCGCTCCAGAAGGAAACAAATGTCATGCCAGGTGGCAGAAAATCAGGGCCGGCAAAGGGCATCTGTTTTTCTGTTGTAACGTCCTAGGGAAATAGATTTACCTTATTATTAAGAAAGAAATGTCATGAATTGTGTATCATGGTGGAATATTTTCACATTTACCTCAAGAATCCAAGTCTTTTATCAACCACACAAGCTAATATAAATGTCACCCACACATTGTCACCATCAGCGCTTACAGGAAAACAGAAAAGAAACATCCGATTTGTTTCAGTGACTTCAGGCCACTCAGAGCAGTTGATTAATTTTAACGGAATTAATATATTGTATTTGTGTGCTCTTTCAAAAAAAGAAATTCATACATTTTGCAATTTTTTTTTTTTTACCTTTGAACACAAACAGATTGCTCTTTTTCTCCTTTCATATTTTGACAGTAAAGTCATGTTATGCTGCAACAGCAAGCAAATCATTATTACAAATGATAGTTAAAAAGGATTAAATAAAACATTTAAAAGTAAGAGAGCAAAGCAGTAGCTTTCATCAAAGCTCTTTAGCTAGCTGTAGGTGGAGAACCTCATTCTCCAGAAAGGCAAGTTTGAGAATAAAAATCTCCTTCAGTTTCGTATTGACACCAGGACGGGAGTCTGAATGTATTCTTAATGAGCGCTGGTTTCAAATGTAGAACATGGAAGGCCAATTTCATTTCCAGGTTTTACCAACACAATAAAACGGATGGAAGACACTGCAATTGAGAGCTGGATGGGCTACATTATAACATTTATAACACATTATAAATGGAATTTAAAGGAACATACAGAAATAAAATCATGTGTGCGCTCTGATTCAGTTCACAGATTAAAGGTATGTGAATTAAAACTTATATGATCAGGCAGGAAGCTGAGTTATGAAATGAAAGCCTGTGTGCAATAGAAATAGCAGCCTATCATATGAAAATGAGACAGTTTTCATTGAGACTTGTAGCTGGTTGTAGCAGTGTTATTTGAGGTTTAACATCCCCAATAAATAAATAAGTAACTCCAATTCACCCGCCATAAAGTTAGTGCAGATCAATTTATATGATACCAGTCGGGATGCTCCCTTAGTGTTTGAGGACCCAAAACAAGAGACCATTGGGTTTGGAAAATTTGATATAACTTGGCTTTTCTTTTCTTTTTTCATGTGAGTTCATAGCTTATAACTGAATTTAACTTAAATTGACGATTGTCTCAGTGTTGCCCCCACGGGACACGCATGGTTTATACAACGGTGATATATAATACTTAAAGCACTGCTGGAGACAGATCACTTTCTTTGAACAACTTAAAGACAAAAAGACAGTTTGGTATGCAGTCATACACATTGTATGTGGAAAACAAAATTAAATGCTGGAAGTTTTAAGACGATCCATTTCCTGAAAATGAAGTGAAAGTGCTTTGAACCCAGTAAAATACAACTGAAACTTGCACAGACCCGGTCCAACATGCTGGACTTCACACTTAAGTTTGAAGACGTCAGCCAACCAGTTCCTTTCACAAATGACGGTCACAGTGATGATCAATGAAGACAGTGCTGATGTTTCAAGAGAAAACGGTGCAAAAATCTTCCTCTGAAACAATAACAGGAGGGGTCGGGAACATAACTTCTTTTCACAGGGAAATTTAAGATATCCAGTACAATTTTAAGTAATGGGTAACCAAACTGCCTACAAAACATGATTCTTCCTCTTCAAAAAGGGCAGTTTGCAAAATGGCAAAGTGAACCCTACATTTGCATGTGGGTTTTTTAGAGGACAGCTTCACCTGCATTTCATCCAGTAAGGCTCCAGGGATGATATCCTTACTGTTAGATGAAGGACACCAGAGTTAGTGAGTTAGCTAACAGGCTCAGCTAGCTGGCCTGTTTGGACAGTCATCACGCACCAAACGCAAGCTACATTATCTATTTGACTAGCACTGAGTCAGTGTAGGTCAGTTGGGCAGGTAGCTAGCATGACTTGCTGGCCGTCGCTGTTTGCTAGCTGTGTAAGGTGGTAAGCAGGCTGACTGGTTGGCTGGTTCAGACTTTGTGCCCAGGGCTTACTGCCCCGTCTCCTGGGTAGCCACGCCTGGCGGATTTTCTATGGGCGGCTGTTTATTTTTTTGTCTATGTGCCTCATTCCGATGATGTCACTTTCTGTTGTCCGTGGTGGAGTTAGCTGTAGTGTCAGTTTTTACCGCAGTTTCCTCAGCGTTTCCGGGAAGCTGCCCTGCCGTGGCATTAGGCCCGCCCCCGTTTTGAAGTGTTTCCTGTTTGTATTGTTGCAAGGCGCGATTGACAGCGTCCTCGACCAATCGCCTGCTGACCCTCAGAAGCTCCGCTTCATCAGGCTCAGACCGGCGGCGCCCACCTGGGTAGAACAAGCACAACGAAAGTATGTTATACACATGATCATATTCATTCACAAGAACACGTAATAACTGAAAGAACATCACACATGTAGATGCACAGACTAGTTCCCTTTTTGATGTGACTTTTTGCTATTGCTTTACTACAATGACATTAAAAGCCATTAACTCCAAAATTAATTTGTCTGTTACACGAAGCCTCGCTTGGTGTGTGGGAATGTTTTCATATGATATAAGCACTAATTTCCTTCTAATTCCTATGTTAAAAAGGTGCTCCGAGGAACTTCCAGTTCTTCTTTTATTCTTGCACCCCCTTTGGACAAAAGCGGTAGTTGTTTTTACTACGCCAGCTGTAGTTCCTGGGTGAGCGTACCCATGACAAAGGCATTAAAAGGTAAACTAAGTGATTTATTTATGTTAATATAAGTGTTAAATCGCTCTTTATTCATACAGTGATCACTTACATAGTGTGCGCGTTTCATAAAGCCGATCTCTCAGTCAGCTGCTCTGCATCTAATAAACAAATAAAATTATCTGGGATCCCGAAATTAGTATCCAATCACAAGAGAGAACGCTAAAAACCGACACCCGTCTCACTGCCGGTGAACGTGCAGAGCAACAGACGGGTGAATGTGTATGCGCCTACAATGGCGGAGCAGGTAAAAATCCTTCCCACTGTCTGTTTGGTGGTTTTTATCATGTTTTAGCACACTTACTTATCTGAGATGATGCTAGATAACTCGCTTTTTGAAGACCGCAGTGCATTAATGTGGTGACGTGGGGACGAGGAAGGGGACCGCTAACTGCAGTCACTGACAGGAAGATAGCTAAACTGACCATTCCGCTTACTGAACGTTTAAGAAAAACTATATAAAAATGGCACTCTTTGCACTGATGCTCTTACATGTAATTTATGATCGTCAGAGGAAAAATTAGACCGTTTAAGAAATATTTAAAAGTTCCTCGTAGCAGGAAAACTAATTTAACCAACAAAGCTCTTTACCAGACAGTTCCACTCTTTGCTACAGACAAAATGGCAGACCAGAGGACAGTGAGATAAGTCAGACAGACATAAAGCCAGTTAGGAAAAAAAAAGTCAATAATTCAAGTAGAAAGAGGCAGGCAAGCTGAGAGATGGACAGCCTCCACTGAGCCATTCATAACTAAGTAATAGAGAATCACTGAAGTGTCCAGTCTGTATGACACACACACACAGACACACACACAACTGCAGTGGTTGGTAAAATACCTCAACGATTGACTACCAAAGGCAAACAGTATAACCCCAAAAGCCCAGGGGGCCCATAGGTTTCTCTTATATTCTTAAGCACAGTGGTGCTCTATCATTCATTAGTCCTACTGCCTACTGTTTTCCATTCTTTGGTAGTTTTGGCAGCTTAGATGTATTTTCTGTATATGTTTAAATATTAGTGAGATGTACCATCCAGATACTGCTATACATGATACATCCAACCCGTAGTGCTAGGTAAGAAATTACAAGATGTAAAAGCTTAGCCCAAGAGATCTAGTATACAGGCCAGTGGAATACATTACTCTAACCGTCATGTGGCATGTCTCTGCATTACCACCATCTCAACCAGCTTGTTCCACTGACACATGCATTATGTATTCATAATGATTTATGCCAAAAAGCAGGCTTCCTCAGACTAGCTGGTATATTTAGACTTCTCAATCATCCAATGGTGGTCACCATGAGCTCACATAAGCTTCATTTTATTTTTCTTTGTGGTGCTTTCTGAGGAAGCTGCACTGCAGGTGTACTGCTCTGGTTAAGGTCCTCAATGACATCCATTTAAACACAGACAGTGGCAAAAGTTCTGTCTTAGTTTTACTGGATCTCAGTGCCGCTTTTGACACAGTTGACCACAGCATATTACTAGATCGACTAGCAAACTGGGTTGGACTTTCGGGAACTGTACTAAGCTGGTTTGAATCCTACTTAAAGGATAGAGACTACTATGTGTCAATAGGCAATTTCACATCTGAGCGGACAAATATTACATGCGGGGTCCCCCAAGGTTCCATTCTTGGCCCTCTTCTATTTAACATCTACATGCTCCCACTAGCTCAGATTATGAATAAGAACAAATTATGCTACCATAATTATGCAGACGACACACAAATTTACATAACCATATCACCAGGAGACTACAGTCCAATACAGGCACTGAGTAAGTGCATTGAACAAATCAATGATTGGATGTGTCAAAATTTCCTTCAATTAAACAACGATAAAACTGAAGTAATTGTCTTTGGTGCCAAAGATGAACAATTAAAAGTCAGCGCACAGCTTACATCCATTATGTTAGAAACTACACCCCAAGCCAGAAATCTTGGTGTTGTTGTAGACTCTGACTTGAATTTCAAGAAACACATAAAATCAATCAATAAATCAGCCTACTACCACCTAAAAACATATCAAGAATTAAAGGGCTTATGTCTCAGCAAGATTTAGAAAAACTTGTCCATGCATTTATCTTTAGTAGACTTGACTACTGTAACAGTGTCCTTGCTGGCCTTCCAAAAAAATCAATCAGACAGCTTCAGCTAATTCAGAACGCTGCTGCTCGAGTCCTCACTAGGACCAAAAAGGTGGATCACATTACCCCAGTTCTGAGGTCTTTACATTGGCTTCCAGTCACTCAAAGAATTGATTTCAAAATTCTGATGTTGGTTTATAAAGCACTAAATGGTTTAGGGCCAAAATACATTACTGATATGCTGATAAGTTATGAACCGTCCAGAGCCCTTAGGTCGTCTGGGACAGGTCTACTTACAGTCCCTAGAGTTAGGACTAAACGAGGAGAAGCAGCTTTTAGTTTTTATGCACCAACAATCTGGAACAAACTCCCAGAGAACTTGAGGTCTGCTGCAACTCTCAGTTCTTTTAAATCGAGTCTGAAGACTTTTTTGTTTCCTTTTTAACTTGCAATTTTCATTTTATTTGCTTATGTTTTTAAATCGAGTTTTAATTTTTATTTTATTTTTATTTGCTTCTTTTATTCGCTTTTAAATGTTTTATAATGTGTTTTATGTATTCTAATCTTGCCCCTGTAAAGCACTTTGAGTGGCCTTGTGTCTGAATTGTGCTATATAAATAAACTTGCCTTGCCTTGCCTTGCCTTACTGACATGCTATTTGATGACCTGCAGCGTGCCTGTCAGTGACTCACCTCTGGCCGCTATTCGAGGAGGTATTCCCCCCCCCCCCCTCAATACTGCAATAGAATTTACCCTAGAGCTACCTTTCTCAGTAAGCAGTAGACACTATTATGTGGAACTCCTAGGATGTTGTGAAGAATGCTTGCTATCTTGATTCTGTCCACATTGTTATCCGACATCAATGTACAAGTCAGTTGAGCAGGGACTTGTGGATCTGTAAAACAAACATGACGACGTGTCCCTTTATTTCAAGGGAAGGTCTGATTATTTATATGGTTTTGCATAGGGGGAAAAAAGGAGGTTGCTGCGGATTTGCCCACACCACAAACTTCAGTGTCTGAGTACAATGGAGACAAGGTTTCAATCCAATAGTCGCCATGTTTGCATGCTTCTTACTTAATTTACACATAACTATGTGGTAAGGCAAGGCAAGGCAATTTTATTTATAGAGCACATTTCAGGCACAGGGCCACTCAAGGTGCTTCACAGGGTTACAATCAAATAAAGAATACAAAAAAAAAAGGAACAAATTCAAAACATGGATAAAAATACAACATTTAAATTACAGGTTAAAAGGGAAACAAGAACGTTTTGAGACCCGATTTAAAAGAGCTGAGAGTCTCAGCGGACCTCAGACTCTCTGGCAGTCCGTTCCAGACATTGGGCGCATAAACGCTGAATGCCGCCTCTCCCTGTTTAGTCCTAGCTCTGGGGACTTTTAAAAGACCTGTCCCAGACGACCTAAGGGCTCTGGGCGGCTCATAACGTATCAGCAGATCAGTAATGTATTTTGGCCCTAAACCATTTAAGGCTTTGTAGACCATCATCAATATTTTAAAATGTGGTGGAGGAGGTTATTCCGATTAACAGAATTATCAGATAACCACACTGTATTTGAATGTAATGTATTCTTGGTCTGATAATATGGGTATTACATATTACTGTAGGTTGGCCTATTATTTGAAACTAGCCTTTAAGTTATACATTTCCTTTATAATCGTTTATTAATGTACATTGTTGGTCTTGAGAAAATGTTTATTTAAATACAAAAAAAGGTCAAATCTCCAAGTAACACTGGTGCATTATCAACTTCTAGGGCTGTAGACACAAGCTCAAGTCTCTTTTAACCCATTGATGACTATGGCAATCTAGGATGCATGTCCTTAATGCCTGAGGGTTTTCTGAAAAAATAGTATGAATTGTTAAGTCTACCAAAACCTTAATATCTAAGCCTGTGTAGCACATAGAAACATGAAATAAAATACATTTAAAAGGTAAGGTTCACAGGTTTTATTTAAACACGCTTCCTTAGCGCTTACAAACCAACACATTTTTCTAAAAATCGTCAAAATTAGATGGGGGACAAAAAAAAGAATAAATAATATAAAATATTTAAAAATAATGTGCTAAACGAGGTTATAATCCTGCTTCCTTTTAGCATGGATAGTAGTGACTGAGTGTGCAGTGGAGGGATAAAGATAGACAGATATAGGAAGGAGAAGATAGCTTTATTTTATTATTTAGTTCACTGGCACCATAAAGACTGACTCCTGCTGTCGGGAGCCGATCAGCTGGTCCAAACGGCTGTATACCACGGAGATGAAAACGAAACTGAAACTTAACTATCGCCTGGCTAGGCTGAATTTGAGTTGGAGCAGCAAAATATAGCCTAAATTCATAAAAATTGTTAATAAATCGATGCAATGTGTTGTGTGATTTTCGTCAGTAGCCTATAGTAGACCTTGATTCTGCGTTCCGAATGCCACTAACTGTTCTGTAATACACTATCGCCGACACAGCTTGCGTATTTTTTTTAATATTATTTATTTATTAATTTTTTGATTGGCGTGATTTTCGGCAAACCACAAATTTTTTGGGTGGTCACATGGTCTTAAAAAATCAACAAAACCCACCTCATGTATATTTGAACCAATGACGTGCATTCTATGTTGCGCACGCCATGACAATTAGATAAAGTAACAATGCTGCGTCGCGCAGCAGCCGTCATCAATGGGTTAAAGAAGAAAATAATAATCTACTATATTGATCTCTGTAAGAAAATCCTTCACAGTGTCCTGCTCCACAGAGATGAGAGGAGGGGATCAGCTTCTGAACAACTCCCACTGGAGTATTCGGTTTTATATTTAAGACTCTTAACTTGCAGTAATTTTTTCCGATTCGGAATCAGAGAGTGCCTTGCTCAAGGAAACTGCAGCAGTGGGTCTGGGTGGGGGATTGCTAATGCTAACACAAGGTCATTAAATGCAGGAAGCGCCGATAATGGACAGTTTCCCTAATCACTTCCTGTCCTGCTTCCAAACAAGACAATTCTGCTTTTGCCTTGATCATTAGGGTAAAATGACGACATCAAAATGATAAAAGATCATACTGAATTTGATTATTCTGAGGGATTACACGACAGAGCGCAATTTGAGTCGCTAATCGGATGTGGATCAGTTTTACATGAAACGTACACACACACACACAATCATTTTGGTGGAAGCAAGCAGGGGTTTTATAGATCAGGTTTGCACCCCTGTGCAGCATGAGAGCTAGAACCAAATGCACAAATATTCAGAAGAAGCATTTTTTTAAAGCAAAAGTAGCAAGACACTGCCGTGTAAAAAAAAAGGTTTGCAAAGACAGACAAAAGCGCATAATTTATCACAATAGTCCATAGATTGCAAATAGAACTACGTAAAATGTAAACATAAAAAAACATCTGAACATATTCAAGATGAGGCAGCGCTTCAGAGAATGAACTGTTGATTAGTAACATATGAGGACTAAATCCCTTCATTCCATCTATTCACGCACGCACAAGCGCGCACACACTAAACACACACAGATAAGCCTGTCTCGCTGTCGATAGACTGATTCCACGGTAACAGGGTTGACACAAAGATATCCCTGTATCCCTCTCAACTTATCCGTCTCAAACACACAATTACACAAGTTCAACAGTATCTCTCACAGGAGAACCCTCAGTTTCCCAAATTGTCTCACACTCTTCATCTTTCACACTCCCTCAATCTCTACGGCTCTGCCTTTTTCTGTCTTTACTTTTCCTATCCCTTCTCTCTCTCTCAAAACCTTTTTTCCACTATCTCTGTGTCTCTCTCTCGCTCCCTACCCTTTTTTTGCTGGCAGTGTCGTCATGGTGACGGGATGAGAACAGGCTATTAAACTTTGAAAAACACAAGGACTGACTTCCATCAGTTCTTTTTTGTTCGATTCACTCTCTCCCGTCTCTCAGTATTCTTTTTCCCTTCACATCTGTTTGACTTTTTCTTTCCCCTCAACCTTTGTGTCTCTTTCTCTGCATTGGACTGTCTGTTCTTCGCCTCACTGCCTCTCGCTTTCGGGCGTGCTTTCCCCCTCATTTATTGACTATGTCTCAAATTTCACTTTTGAAATCTATCTTTCTGTGGGAGAAGCATTTGTTCCCCTCTTAAAGTTGTGGCTATATATTCAAAATAAGAAGAGAGAGAGAGGAAAAAAATAAAATAAGAAAGACTACCAGAAAATGTTTTAAAATGTTTTGCTTCAGTGATCAATAAATAATGTTTTTCTGTCTCTGCATAAAATACTTTTTATCACAAGTGATATCGTCAACTTAAAATTCACTAATGTTATCGCATATCGGAAGTCTCCCTGTTATCTTGCAGCCCTAGCATGCTCACGTTAACACTTAGTACAGAATCAAACACATGTCAGCTTGAGCAGTGGACTAGTCATTTTCTCCTTGCACTTTCGTCCTCTTTCACACCTCTGCTTCCTGTGTCCTTCTCTCTAATGTGTCCTGGTTTTGCAGTCAGGCAGGCGGGCAAAAAGGTTGTTTGGTGCTAAGTGTTATGACTGCACTGTCAGCAAGGGGTGAGTCTGTACAATGTCGATTGACAACACCACTGTGCGTCTGCATGCTGTGTTTTTACTTCATTCCCCGAGCGTCGCAGCTCTGCTCTGCTTCACACTTCTTCTCCTGGGCCCTGTTCCGCTCTGATTCATTTTGTGCCCCTGAAAGAAGCTTTAAACTCCCCTCACACACTCATTTATATTGCTCCGTAGCAAATCATTCCTTACAGATCACTCCTAGAGTCCACTTCCTGGTTTGGGGCAGAGCTGACACTTGATGAAGTCTGCCAACATTTTTAGCCAGCGTCCTTTCTATACTTTCTACACTGTGTATCCCAGGACGGAGGAGGTAGCACTTTGCCATGTTCAGTTCCAGGCTGGGGGGGAGGGGGGCGGCTTCCCTTTATATGCTGCTCATACCCAAGCACTGCTGTTCCGTTCTACGTCGTGTAGTTATCAAAACGACACACAATAAATAATCCCATTAAAAGACTTGAATCGTATCTACTGGATGCAGCAGACTAAGCGATTATGTTTACATCCATGCTAATAATTCCTCTCTGTTATGACTTAATTCCTTCTTACTCCAAAGGATTTGATTCCCTGAAAGCTCTAGCAGCGGGTTTATGCAGAAAAATGGGAATGTAACATATCTGGGTAAGAGGACAAGGATGGAGCAACAGGGGGGAGAAAGCAATGAGGAAAGGAGGACAAAGAGGAAGAGTAGCCTATTGTGCGCAATGTGGTGTGATACTGAAAAAGAAAAGGGAGAGGGTGAATTTATGGACAGGGAGGGGGAAACAAATGAAATAACATAGACAGTGAAAAAGGAGTAAATGACGAGGACAGTGCGGGGTCTCTAAGGGTGTGGAGATGTGGGGTAAAGAGTGCTGATGGTGGAGCCGTTTCCTCAGGAAATACCAGAGACTTTCTTGGACACGAGACTGGGCTGCCTGTAGTGACTTCAGCCCAGTCCAACACATTTGTATTCACACACTGTGGGTCTAGGTAGCCGAGACTGATTTGATAAGATTAAGGATTATTACGAATAAACAATACATTACCAAAAGAGACCAACATCCTGTGGATGAGGAAAAGAGCGTGTACGTCACTGAACAGGAGAATGGCTGATAAAGAACTGTAGACTTCCCACTGTCCTCATCAAATGGCCTTTGAAGCCCCATAATCCAGAAATCTGTATCTGAAAAGTGTGAGGCATATTTTTCCAATATAAAGATATTGTCATTTAAGTTGGTCAAACTTTACAGAAATTTCAGTTGTGATGAGGCAGGCTTTCCTAGTATGTGGCCTAATTTCCCATGCATTTTTAAAAATCTTACAACAGAGAAAATAATGATATTTCTGACAACGTCTCCTTGTGCCAGAACAATGGGACACAGGGTGTTGGTGCCCAGAAGTATGCCAGTCTGTCCCCTCTCTCCACCAGTGCACTAAATCAACTATTTTGCGGCTGATACATTCCCCCATAGAGACGGCGAACTCCATCAAAGCTTCATTTTCATACTTGTGCCCTCACATTAATACCATGAGGATGATTAGACAACTAAAGAGAGACTGGGGTTGTGAGGACTGGGGTCTCAGGGCATATAAAATCTCTTCACACCTGGGCTCAATCAGCCAATCAGTGCATACACACCTGATTGCAGTGAGGAAATCAGTCACCATTCTCACGGAGGCGAAAGATTCCGTGGACTCACAGGGCTGAAATCTACCGTTTCCTCACAGGACCACCCCTCTAAGGAACGGCACCTGACGTTCCAACAGGACCCCCCACCCACCCCGGGTGGAGGCCTCCATGGAGGGTCTAGTGGATCGGAACAGACTGGCTGGAGGCGGGAAACATGAAACACGGGGTGAATCCTCATGGACCGGGGAGGCAAGAGGCTAACAGTGACGGGGTTTATCCTTCGAATGATCCTGAAGGGACCAATGAAACGTGGCGGCAATTGGCGAGACTCTACCCGCAGTGGGAGATCCCTTGTGGAGAGCCACACCCTCTGACCCACCCGATAGTTTGGGGCTGGGCCGCAATGCTGTTGTGACGTCTTGTTTCAGGCGCAAATTTTGCAAGCTGCCACAAACTCGCTCACATCTCTCCCCATCCGGGGCCACCAGAATCTCTTTTTGAGAAAACCAATAGTGCGACGAACACCAGGGTGATTTGTGAGGTGTGTGGAGTGGCCCCACCTAAGCACTTGTGATCGCACTCGTGCCGGAACATACCGACAGCCTTGGGGCCCCCCTCCTGGGTCAGGCTCCTGCTGTTGAGCCCCCTGAACCACTGTGTCAATCTCCCCGGTCAGTGGGGCATGGATGCGGGTAAGAGGCACAATGGGCTCTGGAGAACTGTCTCTATCTGAACACTGGAATCGTAGAGATAAGGCATTAAGCCTCTGATTTTTCGAACGTGGACGGCCCGTATGTTTACTAATGACTTCACTAAGTTGAGCGTACTCTGCAGGAACCCCATTTGCAAGAAGAGACACAGAGGCCAAAGAATCAGAGGGAGTCAAGGTCTCAATAACCCCAAGAGTCAGGCGGTCACTGGGGGTAGCACAGGGAAGGCCTACTGAACTGTGAGATTTTGAGACTGCGGCACTTGTGGCAGGAGGGGGCTCACATTCAAAAGGTTGGAGTTGAACAGAGTCTGATTCCGTCATGTGAGATGCACAGTTTGGACCCCAGCTCATCACCCTCCCAGTCCTCCTTGATGTGAGGGTTGTGTTCCTTGAGCCATGGGTGTCCCAGAATGAGGGGTAACTGAGGTGTATCAATAAGAAAAAATGTAATCTCTTCCGTGTGATTGCCGATGCGAATGAAAATCGGGCAGGTGACCTTCTCAACCCTACCCCTACCCAATGGTTGCCCATCCACTGCAGTAATTGTGAGTGGACAAGGAAGATCATAAATGGGTAAATTGAGCTTTCGGGCCAGGGTTGAGTCCATAAAACTACCTGCTGCTCCTGAATCAACAAATGCCGAGAAGGTGCACCAGTGTCCATCCCATAATAACTCAAAGGACAAAGGGGTGCGACTACTGGCCACGGGAGGGGAATTATTAAGACTCTGCAAGACTTCCCCAAGGTCTGACACGCCTACCCTGATTCCCTGCTTATTGTGTTTCTGCGTTGATTGGCACTGGCGAATGAAGTGACCCACACTCCCACAGTATAGACACACGCCACTGCTCATACGCCTCCGTCTTTCCACGGAAGTAAGCCGTGTGTGTCCTATTTGCATGGGTTCCTGATCATCACTCACAAATTCTGTTGTCAATTCTAATAGCCAATGAGATTAAATCCTCAAGTGAATCTGGAACCTCACGGGAAGCGAGCTCATCCTGAACTCTCTCAGACAAGGCATGACTAAAAGTGGTCACTAGAGCCTCCCTGTTCCAACCTGATTGCGTAGCTAAAGTCCAGAATTTAATTGAAAATTCTGCAACGCTTGCAGAGCCCTGACGTAACCTAAGGAGGCGTTTGGCTGCTTCGTGGCCACTAACATCGTGGTCGAACACCCGCCTCATCTCCGCCATGAAGAGGGGCGCGTCAGCGCAGACAGGAGTCTGCCTATCCCATAAGGCTGTAGCCCATGAAAGGGCCTTTTCCGAAAGAAGCTATATTATATATGCGACCCGGGCTCGGTCGGTGCTAAACATAGAGGGTCGTAGCTCAAACACTAAACAGCATTGGGTTATAAATCCCTTACACCTCCCTGGATGCCTGTCATAGCGGGCTGGGGTTGCCAGCTTGGTCTCCTGGACTACAAAAGGGTCATGGGGTGGAACTGGAGGCACTTGTGCTTGGGTAGGGGCTGGCCCAGGTGGCTGTCAACGGGCCAGTATCTCCCGCAGCATGCAGTCCTGCGAGGCCTGTTGCTCTACAATGGCACGTAGGGTTTGGTCGTGTGAGCCTAACATGGCTCCTTGAGCAGAAATTGCCTGCCTATGGACCTCTAAGCTGTCACTAGCAGCACTAGTGTGGTCCGCTGTGACCTGCATTGGGCTGCTCATTCTGTGAGGACTGGGGGGAGGTGGGGGGGGGGGGGTTTGGGACACAGGTGCGGACCAAGGGGTTTCTAAAAGTTATCCCCAGAGGGATAACCACTGAATCGCTAAAGTGAAGAAGGGGAGGGGGAGAAAGCAAAAAGCCACACAGGCTACTTTAAAATACCAAACTAAAGTGAGAACAAAACCATCACTGCCAAGCAGCTGAACGGACAGACAAACACTTCAACAATTATTTTCTCTTAAACTCAGAGGGCACTAGGATACAACCTCTCACTACCTCTTAAAGTGAGACAATGAGCAGCACAGAGCACTGGGGTCTCAGGGCATATAATCTCTTCACACCTGGGTTCAATCAGCCAATCAGTGCACACACACCTGATTGCAGTGAGGAAATCAGTCACCATTCTCACGGAGGCGAAAGATTCCGTGGACTCACAGGTCTGAAATCTACCGTTTCCTCACAGGGGTTGGATATGAAGGAACATAAATGGGGGATGTGTTCAGCGATCGTGTTCCTTTATATTATACTGAACAACCCAATTTGGCAATAGTAAATGTTGCTCATTGAAACTGTTTCTTTTGGAACTGAACTTGACTCCACATCTTAAAACAGCCATCGCATCATTCCAGATGTGAAGAATAAGACAATGGAGAAGGAGAAAGCTAAAACGAACTAGGGAAAAGCTCTATATGAGTGGAGTCCATTTACCATTTACTGGTGAATGTGATTTGCTCTCATTTCACAGATAGTGCGGCCTGATTTTTCTTTGAATTATGTACAAAGCGTTAATAGTTCTGGTAGAATTTTCTCATAATTTTGATCTGATGTTAATGGTAGGCCAAAAGTCAGAGGATGGCTAAAGTGATTCAAATGCATCCTGAGGAAAACCTGTTTCGCACATTTCATGGCAAATGATCCATTATATGTCGACACATTTCACGTTAAACTAAACAACAACTTAATGGAGGGGTTACAACCAAGGGACAACATGGGGTTACAAAGAGTTAATATGATGCATTTTCTGGGGATAGTGGACATCTTTACAATATTTTGTGGCAATTTATCCATAAGTTGTCAGGACATTTCAATAAAAATGGAAAATGGAATCTCATGTTGGTACTAATTCCATAGGATTCACCCTCCGCGGACCACAAATGCAAACATTTCAATCAAACCCATCTGCGTGCATGTTGAGCATTTGGACCAAGATGGTTGACTGATTGACCAACATTGTCCATCCCTAAAGATCAAACTGCAAGAACGGCTTAAAATAGCAGTTTCATCATTGCTTCATCATCATGCAGTCAGAGAAAAAAAAACTGTGGCACACAATTTCGTTTTAACATTTAGCCTCAATGTCTGGACAGTGGATGCAGAGATTAAGGCTGCGCAAGCTGGACAGATGTGTGAACTCTACACTGTAGATCAACTGCCTGACCTTTCCAGAGTCATATGACAATAGACTAAACAACACACCATACTTTCAGTTGACATCTTCTGGGTGTTTAGGCCTGGCGTCACACAGCCGAAGGGATCACAGCCTAGTCGGTTAGCTTTTAGTTACAAAAGCAGCTCGGCACAAGCGCACTGTGAATACATGTGATATAATGTGCTCTTTGTGTGGGGGGAATAAAAGCAACACAAGGAATCACATGCCTCTCCCTCTTAGCATCGCCCGAGTCCACGCACAATACAGTCTATTTTTCTCTCTCTTAATAAATATGAATAAATAAATGCCACCTACAGCAGCTTAATTATGTGCTGGACACCTTCACAAAGAAGCGTGTCCTGTGTCCTGTGGCTGACCTCATTCTGAAACACGTCCAGCTCAAAACAGTGTCCGCCCTAAACAAAGAGAGACTGGCTCTGATCCAGTCAGACCTCAACACAATCAAGACAAGACAGGGCAGAAACAAATCACTGAAACAGTGAAGGTCTCTTTTTGATTTAACTTAAAAAGGGCAGACACAGAATCCATTTGATTCATCAATTCGTCCCTGCGTAACAAAATCTCAGTCCCTCGTTCCCTGGCCAAAGGCGTTTGGTGTGCCGTCATATAAACCCAGCTGTGCCCGTGTCAGTCAGTGAGTATACAGGTTTGACTATTTGTGTGAATATATTGTGTTTTTTTTCCTCCGAGAACGAGGCAGCATGGTAATGGAAAAAAAGAAAGAATGTATACAGAGAGGTCCCAAAAAAAATTTAAACTGGGAACGGAAAACACTGAATAGGAGAGAAAATAAAGGATGAATTAGGCAATGCTGCATGCATCTTTTGCCCTCGCTGTGCTCCCACCTCCTCCCTGTTCTGTTCTCATCTTTCTCCCCCTCTTCCTCACATGTGGTCTCTGCTGCCTGAAACCAGCCCTTCCTTTTCTTTGTGCATCCCTGTCTCTCGCTCTCTCACTTTGGGCCTCTTCAATTTTTCGTGTGTACATATCACAGTCGTGCAAACCTATACAACTTAAAATTACTTAACAAGGTTGTTTATTTCACTGTTGCTAACGTTTTTATGGAGGTAAACAGCTCATGCAGTAGCCAATCAAAGGCCAGGCCACCCTTTACTCAAGCGTATTCCTGTTTAGATGTGCCACTCTTTGAAGGTGCCTTGACTGCTATGACAAGGGTGAATACATCATGATAAGAATGGGAATAAAGGTTAAGTACAAACCGAGCCGATGCAATGGAAGGGGGGTTTGGCCGTGTGTGGTTAACAGAATGTATAACCAGGAAGAACATTAGAATGTATCAAGTCCCGTTTGTCACTTTACTTGTCTGATAGTTGACGAGAAATCTCAAGAAGTGCTTGAGATTTAAATTGATTGAAACATATTAGATTTGGATGCAGGTCACATAGCCATGTAGTAATGTATAACGTGCATTACGTTTTTTCCCCCATTAACTGTCAACTCAAATAGATATTTATTGATAAACCAATAAACATGGAATCGTTCTGCAGCCACTATTAAAATAGATTACATTCGTTGCAGCTGTTTGAATAATACATAAATAATCTCTGCTCTCTCAGCATTTATTGCAAATGTGTTTTTATCAGAATTTCAAATGAAAATAAGACAAGATATCCAGAGATGTCTCCTTTTGGACTTTGGAACTTGTGTTGGAGATTTTACACAAATTATTTTGCAAACAATTCAATTAATCCAAAAAGTGAGAATAGATGAGAAGCTAAAATCCTTTGTACAGCACACTAGCCTTGCCTTAATTTAACCTCCAACAAACACATCTCCACCAATACCCTGAACAGTCATCCAGTCTAAAACCGGTTTTTCATATACTTTATTTGGAATATATTTAGTTCCTGATATTTTAGTTTACCGATAACAGTCTGCCATGTTCTTTTTTCATGCCTTGCCTTGGCAACTTCTGCTGTGGTGACAACATCATTTAAACTACAAGAACGCATTCCATAAGGCCTCAGTGATCATGAGTCGCACTTACTGGAAGGTCTTAGCATCCCCCTCAACACTTTTATAGTAAAAGTTTAGTAGTTCATGACAGAGATAACTATAACAAATGAGTAGAATAAATTGCAATCATAATGTCATACTTTTTAAATGCAACACAGCTGTCCTTGAACTCGACAATACATTCTATATCTGGTAAATTCGTTTCATGCAAAGATCCCAGGGCATTCTTGCTTTTGTACGTGCCTATCAAGTACTTTGTTATGACAGGAAGTGTGCATGTTTTCCACCTGCGGTGACTGCAAACACCACCCTGTCATATTGATCCTGGCTGAAGTCTCACACACACACACACACACACACACACACACACACACACACACACACACACACACACACACACACACACAATGTGTCATGCTGTTCTCACGAATGTGACTATCAACACATCACAGGGGTAGCATCTGACCTAGGCACACACTCCCATTATCTCTCTCTTTTCTTCTCACCCCTGCATCAATATCCCATTTAAGCCCATTCCCTCCTTTGTTAAATGTATTAAATAGGTTTAATCCCCGACCTGTGTAGGGACAAAGAGTGTATCCATTACAAAAAGTATATAAAAAAAGATGGTAACATATAAGACAATGCAAAAAAAAAAAAAACTCTCCTCTGCATCACTTTTTCCCCCTTCTCCCTCTTTCTCTCTCCGCTCAGAAGTAGGGCACAGTGGCTCGACTGTTCGGAGCAATGCAGCTGCAAGCGGGGGGGGGCGGGGGGGGGGAGAGCAAGAGGAGCAGGAAGAAACGGTGATGTTTTTACAGGCAACCCTGTACTACCATTACACACTTCTTCTTTTTTTTTCTTTCGCCAGAGTCAACGGGATCAAGATCTTATATATGCACAGACGGCACACAAACACACATCATTCGATCATTCTATGACTTTACATCACTCTTCAATCATTAATCCAACCAAGAGGTTAGCAGCAGCAGTGATAATATCAAGATCATGTACATTTCAACATTCTATTAATGACACAAGTTGAAGTTGCTTGTGTTTTGATGCAACTTAAAACAGTTTGTTTTCTGGCAGTTGCACAGTGGGGGCAGATGTTCTATTAGTTTGAGTAACTCAATAAGATCAAACTCAATTACTTTCACTAAAAATGAAAACTGGGGCGAACAAGTAACTAATGCAATTTGCTCCCCCCCCCCAAACACTGCAGGGAAAGCTCAGATCGAATGAAGCCTTCCCTTTTCACCACGGCTGATCCACTTAGTAGCAGAGACCATATCAGACATTCTGAAGCAGTAAGTAAGTAGAAAAAAGTAGTAAAGACTAGTTCCACTCCACCGACACGTGCTAGCGCCGAAGCTGAATTATACATTCACCCAAAACACAAATGAAACCCACACTTCACTTTTACAGAACAATGAGACTGGAGAGAGAGAGAGAGAGAGAGAGAGAGAGAGAGAGAGAGAGAGAGAGAGAGAGAGAGAGAGAGAGAGAGAGAGAGAGAGAGAGAGAGATCGCTGCTTGAGGCTGCAATCAAACCCCAAGCTGCATCAGTAATTATGACTCCAGAGCTCATTTCATCTCAGACGAGCTGAAACGGAGCAGCCAGGTTACACCATCGCTATTGTCTCATGGAAAAATGTGTGTCATTTTATTTACCCACTTTAATTTTCCTTTAAAATCGGGCCATTTATGTTGTTTAATGACCCGTGTTAGATAACAAAAGAACACTCATCCAGAAAATTAAGCTTCTGGTTATAATAGATGTGGAGTTATCTCGTTAAATCTGTGCCACATGGTCATTCATTAAAACGTGCATGAGTGGTATGATGACAACCACGCGGTACTGTTTGCTCAAGTCCTCGCTCTTCACTCAAAATAGGGGTTTTGCTTATGGTTCCTTTGCTTAACTGTTTGAACTCCACCATGCATAATGATGAATGACGTTTCCCCTGTGCTTAGCTTAATTTTTCCTTTAAGCAATATTCTCCTGAACAGGGCTTGGTTTGGACTCTCCATGGAAGCAGGACCCATCTTAGTCCAGGAGTTAAACTTTGGAAATGAAGAATATTGGCATATACATACACTTTGCATTTTTCACTCGTTAAGTTCTCCACTCATCTTTTTTCTGTAAGAACCAATGATGTATGATTTAAAGGTGCCCTGTGGAGTGTAATGACCACAGTTCCATCGGGTAATGTCTTCCAGGTTGAATCTCTGTGTCCTTTTTGCATGGTGCACATAGACGTGCACTATGTGCCATCTAAAAATCCGCTGCCGATTTTAACTGTACTGAGGCGTAGAAATGCATCAACAAAAGAGAGCGAAGAAGAAAACTGCAACCTAGCATTGGTGTAAACCAAAAAAGGTTATTTACGATTAAAAAACAAACAAAAAACAGCCTTTTCAAATAATAATTATTGATAAAAACTTCATTTATAATAATGAAGGAAATGTGTACAACAGGGTTTGTTAGATATCAAGGACAGAAACCCTGAATATAAACATAACAATGGTTTGATTGGATTTCAACACCAAGTTTTCAATGCCTGGAAGTATCAGACTGATCTAGTCAATACGAGGTTTAAGAACTTACTTTATGTTTACCGCCTGTAGCTGATATTTGCAGTACAAAGACTGCAAAAAGAACCATGGGACAGTAACTCTTAACAAGGAAACCATGTCCCCTTGTTGCAGACACTCATAAATACATAAGCCATGATAGATAACACAGCTGGAATAGTAGACTGATACTGCTTGGCCAATCCGTAGGTCACCGACTTCCTTGGATGTAGTTGAGTGCAAGCCAACACAGACAGCTGAGCCCAAGAGATAGACACAGTGCACAGTATATATTAAAACACTACATGCACACAGCCCTATGCACCCCCCCCCCCCCCCTTCCAATAGACAGTAGCACCGCCGAGTACATCAATCCAAAAGGTTTCTCCAACAAATCACACACCCACGCATGGAGACCAGAGACACTTACTGATTTTCTCCTCTGCCTGGGAGAACGGGAAGCAGCACAGTTGACCCATCCTTCCCCTGTCCTCGTGTTCCCCCTCTCCCCTTTGTCTGTCACCCCTCTTTCTCTTCTGTTTCCCCCCTCCCTTGTTTTAAGACTAGACAGATAGATGCTTCTTCTCCCCACGCTCTCTGTGGCTTCTTTCTCCCACCTCGAGGGACGGCCAGACAGAGAGACCCGGTGAGGATGGATGGAGGCAGTGCACCAAAAAAAAGAAAGAAAAGAAAACCCCTCCCTTTCCCTCCGTGCAGCACCCCCGAAGAAGAGCAAGTCGGCGCACAGTGAAAAAAAAACGAAGCGGTGGCTCCCTCGCTCAAGCTCTACTTTGCACTGACACAGGGAGGAGGGGTGTGTGCCTGTGTGTATCATGGAGGGAGAGAGAGAGGCAGAGGGAAAGAGGGAGAGAGGGAGGGAGAAAGAGTGTGGGAGACCTGGAGTGAGCGTGTAGGAGACGGAAAGACAATAAAAGTGTAATTTTTGGTAGGTGTGCTAGGAAAAGCAGAGATGGTATGTATGTTTAAGGTGTGTGTGTGTGTGTGTGTGTGTGTGTGTGTGTGTATGAAGATATGTGTGTTAGGCGGAAAGGAGACAGAGGAGGAGGAGTGTGTTGTGTGAGGCAGTTTTGAGTAAGTGTATATTCAAGACGGATACAAAGTGAGCATGCTTAAGAGTGTGGCAAGTGTGTCGAAGGGGAAAAGGAAGCGGTCTATATGAGGAGACTGCAGACACTGCTGTTCATCTGTGTGTGTGTTTGTGCACTTGCGTGCGTGCGTGTGTGTGTGTGCATGTGTGTGTGTGTGGAGGGGGAGGGGGGCTCCAGGCTCCACCTCCGTCTTTACAGTAGCTTGAATAATGTTTGTTGAACAGCCGGCAGCTGCTGCCTGCTACTGCATGTGACTGTGTTATTCAGAAGCCCGGAAATATGGAGTTTTGTGCTAGCCAAATCTCCCCAAAGAATAAGGGAAACAAATATAATAACATTCATTGGCAAATTCAACGTTAAGAATGATTTACGGTCTTGAGTAAAGACCGGTATCCAAAAGAGACACATGAAGAGATTTGTAAGCAATTTTATATTTTATATTCAGTGTATTTAAGAATATCTCTGATGCTGCAAATGTAATGAATAATATATGTTCAGTCCTGAACTTAGATGAGTCTAAACCCATCTATAGTTTTTAGCATTATCTGTACAAATCCATCCTTAGTTAAATTCAGTCATGCCTTTGATATCTGAAAATAAAAGGGATATTCCCGACCCTAACAGCAGGATCAGCATATGGGATCAGTTACTCAGTTCTTTAGAGCAGCCATACACTCTGTAAGCACAGCATTGACTACTCCTCGTCTCCCTTTTCATCATATTAGGTATTACAAAACTGCAAAAGATGCTTAATTACGCTGCACAGCGTTGGAAGCGTCACCTAGATATTTGCATAATGACAGTAGCTTAGTGAGTTTGATGTAATATGTGACGTGGGGCTTAACAAGACTTCCCTGCTGTCCCTTAGCTCTGCACTCGGATGTAATGACCTGAAAACCAGCGCTCACAGCCGCAGCTATACTTCTACTGTGTGTACAGTGTTGTTTGAAAGCTCTTTTCTTAAAGAGGGAATCTGTTCTCTTCATCCATTCTTCCATAAGATATTGATTAAATGGACTTACAGTGGAGGAAATGAGTATTTGATCCCTCACCGATTTTGTAAATTTGCCCACTTACAAAGAAATGAGCGGTCTATAATTTTAAAGCTAGGTTTATTTTAACAGTGATAGACAGAATATCAAAAAGAAAATCCAGAAAATCATATTAAAAAAAATATATGAATTATTTTGCATTTCATTGAGTGAAATAAGTATTTGATCCCCTACCAACCATACAGAATTCTGGCTCCCACAGATTAGTCCTCGTGCTTTAAAAAAGTATTCCTAATCTCAACTAGTTTCCTGTATAAAACACCTGTCTCAAGTTGTTACCTGTATAAAAGACACCTGTCCACAGAGTCAATAAAACAAACTCCAATATCTCCATCATGGGCAAGACTAAAGAGCTGTCTAAGGACATCAGGGACAAGATTGTGGACCTGCACAAGGCCGGAATAAACTATAAGACCATTGGCGAGAAGCTGGGTGAGAAGGAAACAACTGTTGGTGCGATTATTCGAAAATTAAAGAAACACAAAATGACCATCAATCTCCCTTGGTCTGGGGCTTCATGCAAGATCTCACCTTGTGGGGTAGCAATGATCATGAGAAAGGTGAGGGATCAGCCCAGATCTACACGGGAGGAGCCTGTTTATGATCCCAAAGCAGCTGGGACCACAGTCACCAAGAAAACCATTGGTAACACACTATGCCGTAATGGATTGAAATCCTGTAGTGGCCGTAAGGTCCCCCTGCTCAAGAAGGGACATGTACAGAACCGTCTGAAGTTTGCCAATGAGCACCTGAACGACTCAGAGAATGCTTGGGAGAAGGTGATGTGGTCAGATTAGAACAAAATCAGGTTATATGGTATCATAAAGACTCGCCATGATACTTGAAGGCAGACGAATTCTGACTATGACCCCAAGAACACCATCCCCAAAGTCAAGCATGGAGGTTGAAGCATTATGCTTTGGGGGTGTTTCTCTTCTAAGGAGACAGGTGGACTTCACTGCATCGAGGGAACTATGGATGGGGCCATGTACTATGAAATACTGGGTGATAACCTCTTTCTCTCAGCCAGGTCCGTAAAAATGAGTCATGGATAGGTCTTCCAGCACGTCAATGACCCTAAAAATACAGCAAAGGAAACAAAGGAGTGGCTCAAGAAGAAGCACATTAAGGTCATGGAGTGGCCTAGCCAGTCTTCATTAAAGCTCCCATATTGAAAAAAGAAAGCTCTCTCCTTTTCTCACTCTCCCCTTTTCTGAAACCCTCCACCTCTCCACCCAATATACTCCAGTCAGAATTCTCCCCGTTTCTGACGTCAAAAACTAGAAAGCCAGAAGCTTCCACTGTGCAGTCCACCCCCCTATTTTTTATTGGTCCACAGCCCCGAGATCCTCTCGAAAAATATTCCTTCACCCCCATGTTGTTTGCTTGTTGCTAAGCGACAAGATGCCTGTAGTACGGCAAAGCATGATGAATGTTGCATAATCCACTAATTTATCTTAACCACAGCAGCCTCGTTTTTAATAACACAACGGATAGGAAGCTACTTGTGCTTTTTTTCAAACAGTGAAACTGAAATAAATGTTTTTATTGGTATTTTTGCCTGACTGGTGTATAGCTATTAGCTTTGGGACAAGCATTCAGCTTTTGCTCATAAAAACATATTTCTATTCCCCACACTCTCACAGTCTGGAAATGCCTCATTTTTAATAGGACAAAGGATTGGAATGTATACTGAAGAAGTCTGACTGTGAAGATAATTGTTTCACTGATTTTAGTGGTATTGTTAGCAGCTAGCTCCCGAGCTAGCTTCGCAGTAGCCACCATCTTTTGCAGCATTTTTATTGTGAACATGCCGTTTCCATTAGTGTGTGGCTGTCAGTGCATCTGTATGAACATAGTCTTTCATGTAGACAAGGATAGGTCATGTCAAACTGTTCAAAGTGCGTTACTAGCACTAGACTTGGTTCTTCTCATGGGTAGGATAAACCTAACTGTGCTAACAGGCTATACGTCATCATTGTTTACAAACAGACAGAGGGCAAGGCGTATCTGGCTTCGCTTCCGGACAGGGGGCGGGGGGAGCTCAAAGATTGTATATTTACGAGGGGAGCTGCAGCTCTTTTTAAAAAATAGGCCATTGTGAGATTAGCTGAACATCAGCATAGTACAATACATTATCTGAAAGTTTTTTTCAGCAAACAATTGAAGAAAAACGTATTAGGGACCACTAAGACCATATAATATGGTGTATAATAGAACCGAAAAGTGTATAATATGGGAGCTTTAATCCAATAGATCTGTGGAGGGAACTGAAGCTCAAGTGACAGCCTCGAAACCTTAAAGATTAGGAGAGGATCTGCAAAGAGGAGTGGTCCAAATATCCTCCTAAAATGTGTGCAAACCTGGTCATCAACTACATACAAGACACATCTGACTTCTGTACTTGCCAACAAGGGTTTCTCCATCATGTACTAAGCAATGTTTTGATAAGGGATCAAATACTTATTTCACTGAAATGCTAAATAATTTCTATCTTTTTTATGTGATTTTCTGGATTTTCTTTTTGATATTCTGTCTATCACTGTTAAAATAAACCTAGCATTACAATGATAGACCGTTCATTTCATTGTAAGTGGGCAAACTTACAAAATCAGTGAGGGATCAAATACTTATTTCCTCCACTGTACAATGATGGCTCACTAATAGACAAAATAGTCCAACAGGCTATTTGATCTTTTTTAGTGATAAAAGCACAACCAAAAAGTTAAGTACAATTTATTCAGTAAGTCACTCAAGTAATGGTAAAAAAAGAAATGTGTAACAACAAAAGTCAAATGTAAAGACTTGATATGCTTTACTTATTTAAATAGTATTACTGTATGCTATGAGGACAACCCTGATACCTATGACTTTCTTTTTGGGGAAAGTCACACTTAATTCAACATTGTGGTACGCTGAAGAAACTGCACCTCAGTACCCTGATGCCAGCTGGCTGTAGGAACACAAGGCCACAACTGCTCTACATCCTGTTTGAAGAAGTGATGGAGAGACTTTCACATTCTTCCCAAGAAACACACTTTATTTATTTTTCTATGGGATTTTTTAAAAGGTAAAAAAGTCACTGCTTTTACAGCAGAGGTCAAGCCCTCTCTACAGTCCCCTTCAACTGCTTATGTAGGGATGGGAGTGTGAAGTGCCAGGGAGATGTTGAAGCAACCAAAAACTCACACAAGCACACCACAACCATTGTACTGCGTACTGCGTTAAGCACTGAGCTCAGCTGTGTGAGTAGACTGTGGAGCCCCGTCTCCAATGGCAGCATTCAGATCACAGCTGCACACACACCCACTCCTTCACACGCACACGCACAGCTGGGGGACTGCTATTTGTGGGGCTTAAGTGTTGTCATTGACGAGGCCAAATTGATATTGAGCGTCAGTTACACTGTTCCCATATGTTAACATGAACACATCACCTCTACTTGCACACACACGGGCATAGTCTAATTGATTTGTGCTTTTTAAGGTTATAGGTACAATCCAAGTTATTGTTATTATCCAAAGCCAGGTAGCTCTTTTATAAGAATCAGCATACAAGATGGTTCATTTGTCATATGTAAAACAATTATAGCAGCAGTTGTTTGGCTTTACAATGTAGAGAGAGAGAGAGAGAGAGAGAGAGAGAGAGAGAGAATTTTTTTTTAGATTTTACAAAACTACTTTATTCACATATTCTTTATTTTACATGAACTTTAAACAATTTAAAGTAAATTAATGCTTATCTCTTCATTTAAAAATAAAGGGGGAGGGGGAAGAGGGGGGAGAGAGAGAGAGAGAGAGATATGGCCTAAAGACACACAGCAATAGTGTTGACTTTGTTTAGCTGAAGGTCGACTCACTGTGCCTCGTTACTTTCATCACAAGACAGGTTATGCACACACGCCAATGTGCACACACTGTACACAAAGATAATCAAGGAGTGCACACACAACACACCATGAAAAATGTTAAGCCTGTGTGTGACAAGCCTGCCATTTAAGCATTTCTACTAGAATGTGTTTCAGACAAGGTACTGGTATTAACAACAATTAAACTGGTGAAGCCAAACACAGTACAGTATGTCCACTGCACTGTCTCCTCTGATGTTACTCTATTTCCCTGTCCAAATGCTAAGCTCAAGCTCTTAGCAGTTGACAATTGTTTGTCGACAAAAGTTGGTAATTTTCCTCAAAATAGGCGACTGCTCTTTTCTGGGTTTCACCAAAACTAGACGCCTGCCCTTTGGCATTGGTGATTGATCACCATGCAAATTATAGGACACCTCATTTGAGCAACAAAGAAAAAAAGATAATATGTGTGATTGAACTCCAAACCAGCAACAGCCGAGTCTATTCAATTGAATAATGTCGTGGCTCTAATGCCCTCATACCTAGAACATAATCAAAAAGCTGAAGCTTTATGTGAAAATATAATGTGAATGCCCTTTTGCTTCTCATCACCTCTTCCTTTCCGTCTGTCTCACACACACACAGAAAAGTACAGGCCTTGTTATGCCGTTGACTGGTAGCCTTGAATCGATTTGATAAACCCAATGCAGAGCACACACATTTACCACTCTCCATGAAACTAAACTGGCCACTCAGTTAGTCGTTGGTGGTGAATGTGACTCTGTGGTATTTTGATTAGCCCGATAAAAACGGTTCAGGTTGTTGAAGCTTCACTGAATCGATTCCTCTGTTGTGTTTACTGCTGTGGGTTTGTATCTCAACAACATCTCCAGATTGTTTGCATTACTGCAGCCTTCTTAATTTGTATTGGCTGATAGAAACATTCCTTTCATTGTGGCAATTGGACTACAATCAGAAAATAATTCAACAATGGTCATCTATAAAGAGGTAAAGTTTTTGAGTTTCTAGTTTGTACAAAGCTTAACGTGAAGACTTACTGATCCAAAATAAGAGAGAACGTATTTTTTAGATTGACTAACCGAACACAACTTAGTGCTTTTTGCCACTGTTCTCATGTGCCACAGTAAACACAAGTGAAGTCTCCTGGATCATTAGTTTCTGTTGAAATGTTCGACAGAAGAACTCATCTACATAAACCCCCTTTAAGAGTCGATCAACGCTAGAATAAAATGTTTGGACGCAGCCGGACTGAGAAACATTGGGGAGAAAAACATTTCAGACTAATTTCATCGGTTGATTCTCATCACATCACCAGATAAAAAACCCTGGCTCCGCACTACTTTTTGCTTGACCAGTGACTGCCTCCCTTTGGCTCGCCTTTCAATATCAAACTCGTATTTGCTCGACTGTATAATGTGACCTTCACTTCAGACTCTCAATTTCCTCTCGCCGTCCGTCTGGCCATCCTATCTGCGCTTCTCATCCCCCCCCCTCTCTCCCTCTCTAACACTGCTGCTCCCTCTCTCCTTTTTTTTCTCGTGCCAACACTCATTTATCATTCTCGTTTAATCTCACTTATTCCTGGATCTCCTCGTCTAGACCTTCCATCTTCCTGTATGCTTAGTCATCATCACCGCCTTTCTCTCTCCATCATTTTCTGTCCTTTCTCCTCTCCTCCGATTCATCTCACTCCCCTTGTGCCAGGTGCTTATTGCTCGCTGTACTTCATGTAGATATAGATACCATAACATGGGGTAACATGAGCATACTATTGCAGAGGCTTTACTGTTCTTAGTATTTGAAGAATCAATAGGTCAGGTTAGGATGAACTATATTGTTCTCATGGGGAAATCTTGTTTGGGCACAGTCAATGATTGATTCATAAAAGAACACTTTACATAGTATACAAACAAGAACAAAACAAACACCCATTTGATAAGCAAGGGCTTATTGCTACCGGAACGTCTTTAGGAGCCAACACAAGTTTTCTTAATGCATGGTGCGATGTAGGGATCATCAGACTAGAGGACCTTTGTGTCTTGATGGAGCCAGATCAATCATATCTTATATAGCCATCTTTCAAGGTCAACGGAAAATTGCTTACAGTGGGTGATGGGGAAGTTCTGCCCCATTAAGCAGGCAGCACCACCAACACAATTCTTCTTCTCTCCTTGCCATATATTTACAGCACCCTGTTCTCTTAGTCTTCAGTATCCTGTCCCATCTTTTTCAAGGTGACAAAGGCATGCTGGTCTTTTTGTCATGACATACAGTAGATATTCATCAAAATAAAAAAATGTATCCAGTTTGGCCCTGTTACAAAGGAAATGAGAGATCAATTTCTTTCAATATTTAAAGCAGGGGAAATATTTTTAAGATTAGTTTTTTATAAAAACAGAGTAGATGCATCTCCTGTTAAGATCAACAGAAAGTGTACAAAATTAACTGCACTGCAAAATACTTTTTATTCCTAGAAAAGGTGAAGCAGTACAGGCTGTTCAGAACAGTATTGAGTGACTTTCTCTCAATAAAATACCAAAAGGTCAGAGATCAACAAACAACCTTTATCTATCTATTGAGTGCTGGGATTTGTGTAGGTGTGCATTTGTGTATGTGGGGCTTCTGTAAGGCATATATTTATGGCTGTATACATTTGTTTCTGTACGTAAAAGCTGTGGGTGTCTTTATTATGCTGTAAATACCAAAAAAGGTCATGACAGGAGCTATAACGGTCAACTGAAAAAGCATCATCTACACATTTGAACTGGAAATGCCACACTTATTTCTTTGTGTATTTAAGAAGACCTTTTTTGGGCCTTATCTTACTATACCTCTTTGCTTTTCCATCTGAAAAAGGAGTTTAAAGATGACTCACTCGTGGTATTCCCCAATATCAGTGACGGGCAAAATTGTAAACAGCTTTGAACAATTATCTATCTCCCAAAACATGCACTTCTGTAATGACCTCCATCCCTTTGCTTACTTTAGCGTCACATCCAACCGAGCAGTGTTTAGAAAGAGAATGAGAGACCAAGTGTGTGTTTTTGTTGGGAGTAGTAAACATTGTTCTGTGCCATAAACTTGAATCCTTCTGTCTAAACAGAAGGATTCAAAAGTAAAAAGGGCAACACACTATTTCATGCCACTTCAGAACAGGGAGGGAAAAAAGACAAAGAACAAAACAACAGGTCGTAATCCTAATTCACAACCACAGTTATATAGTTTGTAAACCTAATTGACTCTACTTGCCCACTAGCAAAACAGCAGATAGACACAGTAACAGGTTAAAATGATTGAGCATTTAGCAGCAAAAGAGCCATATATTTTATTCAGGTGTGAGACCAAAAAAGTAGTTAAAAGGGGACTAAATATTAGACTTTCATTTGCCTTTTTAAAATTTTATTTGATTACATTTCATGACACTGCTCTTTGTTTTTTTACAAAATGAACCAAAATACTGAGAAAGAAAAGGTCTTGGGAGGATTATGAGGAAAACAACATGAACATTTAAAGCATAATCCTAAACTCTCTAAATAAAATAAATAAAAACAACAGGTGTATGTGAACCTTGGAGACCTGGGACCTGTTGCCATGGGAACCACTGTTGTCACCAAATCCACCAGTACTGAAAACTTTAATTATTAGAATTTTAATGAGAAAATTCACATGGGCTATATCCGACAAAAACTTCCTTTTCAACAATCGCTCACTTCTATCAATTCTGGCCTCCTCCACCATCCATGTCGAGTTGTACACGTATTACAGGCAATGTGGTGGATTATGTTGTACTGCGGATTATGGGATAACCATAAACACACACCAGAGACTGACCACTGTGTACCATCGAGAATTAAGCACACTGACTGAGTGCTTAAGTCAGTGGCAACATTTGAGGAACAGGGATGAGAGCAGGATAAACCCAGTAAGAATGCTGCTGTTTGACTAGGAGACATCACTTTCTATGCTGTCATTTACACAGTTAAACAGGGGGATATCACGTAGAGCAGCGGAGGCAAGTGGTATTGACGATACATAAAAAAAAAAAAGTTTACCAACAATGATTACATTACAAATACAATACATAATGTAGGATGCAAACATGTATTCATTATCTTATGGGTAATTTAAGTTTCAGTGCTTATTGAAAATGAACAGAGTGCAATAAAGTGGCCCCCCTGAATAGTTATATCATTATTCCCATTGTTGCACTGCCAACATTGAGCACTATGACTGCTTCGTGACGTCTGAACAATTGCTATCCTGTGGAGAGAGCCACACAACCAAGCTAAAATGTTGAATTCAGGTAGTACTGCAGTTCAAGTAACTGCTCATTATGGCATTATACTGCAGAAATGTACCATTTAATCATCCAGTAACTGTGGGTGTTTAGATGAAGGTGTGTGTGTGTGTGCGTGTGCGTGGATGCAGTGCACAGGTTTACCTCTCGGGCATTGAATGCATGCATAGCTGTGAGAAAGACACTTGACAAAAACACAAGCTTTTTGATAATGAGAGGTGTGAGGTAAACATCCCCCCTCTTCTGTCTCTCACTCCCACACACTGTCACTCTACGTCTCCTACAGACAGCCCAGTGATCCACAAAACATTGTGACAGCCTAGTTCTACTCATGCTGACAGCCTTACGCACACACATTACACAGACACACACAGACACACAGACACACACACACACACACGCTATTTGCATATGTGGTACTGGGTGTTCATAGAGCAATTTTCGAAATGAGATAGAAAAAACTTAACAAGTGATTTGCTTAGCTCATCTATATATGGCACTATTAACAGAATATTATTATAAGGTTGTTGTCAGAAGACAGCACCCGTAAGAAAGTAACTTAAGATTTGCCTGCAGCAAAACTGGATGAGATGCTGATAACGACTAATTGCTACATGGACATACACACAAACTTACACATTTATAAAATAAACCTCTAAAAGCCTGTTTTCTATTAGAGATACACTGCTTCCGTTTGCTCCCGGGATGCTGTTACAAGCCTCCAACATTTGATATAGACACTAGGAACACATCAATACTGCCTGTCTGGCTTTAATCTATCTGGAGCTCACAAAGGGGAGGGGGGGCTAAACAGTAACATAAACCGCTCAATAACAAGCCCCAGCAGCACAGAAGATAGAAGAAGAGAATTAACATTTATTTATCACATTATTTTACACCACAGTGCAGCAGTGAGTTAATTTTAACAAGTATTCCCTCTATTCAGCCATCAACTGTGTGGACTAAATCAACCAGAATGAGCAAATACTTCCGCCAGCACAGTCACAGGCAGTCAGAATAAATCTAAGAGGTCCACATCAAACCATTTACTACTTGCTTCACTTCTTCACCTCGGGAAATTCACAGAAGAAGATGTGCAATTTCCACCGATATATATTCAAACCAAATCACTGCAATCTATTGAGGCCCATCAGCATTGCATTCATTCAGCAGCCATTACAGTTGCCAATTTGTTGTTTAGAAAGAACTGGGCAGCCACGTCAAAAATGGAAATGAGCTCTTTGAGTATTCCTGTGGTGGAGATCAATTGCGCCCGTTTGCCTCTCTAAGCTGCTGGGAAACACATAGAATTTGATGTTGTGACCTTACCATGAACAAAGGAAGTGGCCTCGCAGTTACACCACCAGCTTTGGTAACTGGTTTGAAAAATGGGTTTACCAATTTTTGCCACATAAAATACATTTCCATATTCATTATTTGCACATCTACACAACTGGTATCTCACAGAAAGATAAAGTAACAAACAAGACTGCAATGAAATATAATAAAACATATCTTATCTAACATCATTGGCAGCGAGAAAAGTTTAAATATAGACCACAGTTACAGCAGTGTATTACCCTAAAAAAAGGCCCCAATGCCCCAATGTACAAAACCAACTAATAGGACAAACACATTGTCCCATGTGTGAGCAGAAACCGCCCTCTGGTGGCTCAGTTTTATAAACACACAAACACAAATGAAACAGTGGTTGCGTTCCGAATCGCATACTTTCTACTATATAGTATGTAGAAAAAAGAATTAGGATGTTCCGATTCTTGTGGCCAGATTTAGGATGGTTAGAAGTACCCGGATGTCCTACTTCATGCGGCCAAGATTGTTAGTGTTGAAAACTGCATCCTATTTTGGCGATTCTGACCCACAATCCAGTGCGCACGTGAAGTGACGTCACATCGACGAAGCCTCCATATGAAAACAAACGGAGATGCGACGGATATAAAAGCAAGAGGCAAGATCAAGGTGCAATGTTATGATGAAATAAGAGAGTAAAGTATGTCCCAATAGTATGCCTACTGCATCCTAACTAGATTATTTTTATCGTCGGATGTAGTATGTAGAATAGAAAAAAGAAAGAGTATGCGATTCGGAACGCAACCAGTGTTTGTGGGGTGCTTGTACTAACCAAGTTGTAGTGAAGTCTCCGTGTGGTAATATCCATCCTGTTGCTTCTTTTTCAACATGGAACAAAGATCCACCCGCTCAACTGTCTGGTCTCCAAAACACCTGGAGTGTTGCAGTGAGACGAAAATGGTAAGAAAGTGCAAGTCATTGTAGCCACTTGACAACAACATTGATTACTCAAATTCAAATTCACAAACAAGTTAAACTCCATGGCTCAACAATATACTTGACCAATACGTTCATATTAATCTTTAGAACTAAACAACAGGAAACTAAACAGGATATAATACAATACAAGGCACAAAAAAAAGATTTGGGGGTTTTGAACACATTTCAAAATCGCAAGCAGTGAGTTGATTTGTGCAAACTGTGGGGTAGTTCTTTCCTGCTACTATACTATCGGCTGAAATGCTGTGCTGACATCTATTGTTAGCATGCAGCCTGCACACAAAACATCACACAAAACCATTTTGAACACAGCTATTTATATCCCACTGCACTTACTATAGAGAGCAGACCCTAAAAAAAAGCAATCAGTGCACTCATTTGCCCCCGAACACTTTGCTTGTTATGTGAAAAAGCCAAGCACCTACTTGTTTGTATAGTTGGAATAGAGGGATGGGTCCACACGCTTTATACCCTGAGAGACAGAAAGGGGGAAAAACATACTGTTCCTGTTCACTTTATCATGCTTAGTACAATTTTTAACAAGGACATGCACATTCATTTCTGACAATAAAATCGCGGACAGGGGGGTGAGAATAATGGCAGCCGGGCAGACGCCAGGAAGGATAAGATGTCATAGGGGGCAGAGGGAAAGGAAGATAGATGTTGTCCTTCCTCCGTCTCTGCCCTCCTCCTGACCATTGCTCATCTCTGTGTATCTTACTCTCTTCTCCCTCTGTTCATTATATCTTTTAGGCGTTTATTTTATTACCCATTCCCTCAATCATGCCACAGTTCACTCCTCCTCATAGACCTTTCTTCTGGGTAATTTTGTCTTCCCTTAACAATCCTACTAGTATGGTAAATGAATTGTAAAGGTGTTTAAACTTTACATTTTTCTTCATCTAGTCCTACCCCTTAACAGGTCAATTAAGCTTGGATAGTTATTATTATGTTATTAACATGTCAGTATATATGTATTATTCTTTGAGAACCGAAAACCATGCTGTGCCAGTGCTACTTTATATTTCAATTAATTTTCCATCATTTTATTCCATAAATAACTACAGCAATTGTTGAACAAAATATATATAATTTGTATGGCGACCACTTCAAATCAATCAACTATTTTCAAATGTGCATAGGAAGAAAAGGACGTTTGGGTTAAGTGTTTTTGATAAGAGTCAGTAGTGTGAAAGTACCTGGGATCGTAGCTTTGACGCTCTAGACAGCTTCATAACGGTGAGGTGGGGTTCAAACCCACGACTGTCTGCCTGCACAAGACCCTGCTCCACAAAACGACTCCGCAGCAAATCTGTAACACACAAGATGCAAAGTTTGAGGAACACCAAGAGTTATTTAAGCCACCATTTTATTAATAAGGTCAAAAGAGGGAGGGAGGTTGTATGTTCAAATAATGCAAAATGTTAGCCAACACAATAAGTAGAGATGTGACTTTAAGTATGCTGTACATTGACAATAAACCACCCACAATTGCCCTTGACTTTTAGTAAAGACCAGTAGGAAGGCACAAATAGTGCAGACAGAGAGTGGGCTTTAAAAGATGGAAACAATTATTTGAATGCTCTACGCGAGTATCGTTGGACCACACAGAGAAAGAGATGCATGAAGGGCATGAACACATAAGACATCCTGCAAGGACGGACACACAAAGACAAAGACGCACACGCCATCTGATGAGGTTTAGAGGGAAGCCACAGAGGTATTTTTAGCAGAGGGAGGGAAAGGTTAGTATATAATCAATAACGGTGATGGAGGGAGCAGAAGAGAGCACAGGAGAGTCCAACTTCCTGTCTTATCCTTGTTTTGTTTTTCTAACTAACCATATGGATATACTAGACTAGAAAAAAGATAATGGCATACTTTAGGCCAATGTTTCACAAATAAAAGTTAGTTTGTACAGAGGTATATGGACCTGATGTGCATGCTAACACAATCACGTCTTTGCAAAATGCTTTCCTAAGTGTTGACCTGCTGCTTGTTTAACATGTCATAGAGGTCTTGTGGCTAGACAGAAGTGTTGATGAGGTTTTGCTGTATCTACCTGAAGCTATAGAGGCAACATTTTCACCACCAAAAATGTCAGGTTAGAATTAGTTCCATTAATATTTTTTTAAGATACTCCACTCTGGCTGCAGCACACACACACACACACACACACACACACACACACACACACACACACACACACACGCTTAATCACTCATGAGTTAGCGTTGGTTGTGGGTCAAGTGGAGAGGGTGTGTCTCTTTTTATGTAAGCTAAGAGTCACAGTTAGTTGAAGTCATTGAAATCCAGATGTAAAAATGTTGATGCTGCATGTTGTAGGTTTTTCAAGTAGAAAGAAAAGCCTATCATCTATTCAAGACCCCTTCTCTGGTCAAGAGCTCATCACTACTTCCTCACCAATTGACTGCTTCAAGCAATCACAAAGGACACAATCTTTGGATAAAACAAGACAGCCAAGGTTATTATTTAGAACATGGGCCCTTGAAGAACACTATCTTAAAAGACTAAGTTATGGCATTTCACATTTATATCAAACCCTGAGTTTAAATGCCTTTTGGGATTTGTCTACACTTGGTGATCGCTTATATTCCAAAGATATTTTCTTGGATGTGAGCAGTTAGTATCATCAGCACAGAAATACATACTAAAGCAAAATCCAAAAATGCAGCTTCAATGCTCTGTTATTTTGCACAAACAAATGCATATCATTTTGAACAGCAGAAACTTTTCCAGAGCTAGAAACAAAGAATCAGACATTGTGGGTCACATACAGATTCATAAGCAAAATTACCCTGATTTCCTTTAATGTAACTATGCACAGCTGCATGCGTCTAATATTTAAAATCACTGGATATTTCTGATATATTACAGAGGGAACAGACAGTATTAAGAAAACGTGTGTTTGTGTGTGTGTTTTGGTCTCGCAGACGCAATGAAGCGAGAATCCTCTTAGCATTTACGGCATATGTTGTTGCCAAAGGCACAACACAAAAAGATAAATGCATATGCTTCTGCCTAGACCCCCTACCACACGCGTTCACAGATGCAAAGAGACATTGTAAGACGACAAATGGGGTCATATCACGCGCACAAACAAACCAGATGTGTGTTTGTGTGTGAGAAAACAGTATGCTTGAACACACACACACACACACACACACACACACACACACACACACACACACGTTGCAGTGAACAGTAAATTAAGCAAGATATAAAAGGAAACCACATAAATATGATATTATGAAACAAGATCTGGATGTGGTTGCACTGAATATCAAATCAGTGCAAGTGGTTGACTCTTAAAGAACTAGAGCTTACATTAATGAGTGCACTATAATATATATTTGCACACAACCAGTAGTGCAGGGTCCTGATGACTGCCATTAATTAATAATAATGAATATACACAAACATTGGGATTTGTGGAAACTCCTGACTGTGTTTTGATAATTATTTGTTGATCCACTCCAGGACAAAATTAGGGCTTGGCAGGCACTAATTAAGAGTGTAGGAGTTAGCCCAGTCATCTTACAAATAACAGCGTAAAGAATATACTCTCAATGTCCATAAGCTTGACCCCCCATTACAACCCCAAGCATCCACACTGTTTAAGGGTCCTTAAAAGAGACAACACATCCTCCAACCAGCTGTGGGGTTCTTCAGCTGACCCCAGAGTTCAAATATACCTCCAGAGGGACACAAAAGAGAAAGTACTGTATCGCATTTACATCATATTGTGAAATGTAGCCCCTGGTAAAATATAGCAGAAGAAGCACTAAGAACAAATATAAGTGCAAACATTGAATTAAATATTTACAGTGAAGTACTGAAGAAGATAAAAAGAGGAGAGAGAGAGAAAGAGAGGGAGAGAAAGTGAAAAGCTTAGTCACTGACCTGCCAGACTGTCAAGTGTGTGTCTGTGTTGTCCGGGGGCCAGCCCAACAAACACCACCTCTTTCCTGAAATGACCGATCCCGGAGAAGGGTAGCACCAGATCCCGCCCACCCAGCAGCTCGGCCAATGACGGCTCAACCTGAGCCAGCACGGTGGCCGCCCTGATAGAAAATATACACTTGAATAATATGTACAACACTCACACACACACACCAAATCACAACTTAATCCTCTCTCTCTGCCTCGCTCTTATATTACATAATGGGAGAATCTAGTCATTACTAATGACACAATCTTCTACTTGATGTAGATTAAGTATTGGGGTCGTCAAATAACATGGCAGGCATGTGTTTACTGCTGCATTTGCCCTGTGTCAGTCAAAATCCCTGTTGATTTTGTAACAAGTTCTGAAATATGTGAGAATATTTTTAAATATACATTATATATAAGGGAGAACGGGGGAATCTGAGGCATCGGGTAATGTGAGCCACCCCCTGGATCTAGGCAACGGAAAACATTTGTGGTCATGTGAGATATATGTTTAAGCCCCCCTCATTTCCCCATGGCCCTGAAAGAGAGGACCTCATTGTGCTGTGGTAAGCATGTTTTTTTCACCAAAATAGGTATTTTGCATGTAAAAGTAAATGTTCTTGCTGTCAACTTAATCAACTGTTGTGCCAAAGCAAATGTATTCACATAGAAAAACTTCTATCATTCGTGTTGATGAACTACCAACATATGAAACCATGTGATGCTGATAACTGAAGATTAGCCTGAAATGCTAAGAGAGGTAGCCTGGCATTCCCAGACCTGCCACGAGGCACTGGCAAATTAAATTTGCGGCGGGGTCTGGATTTCCAGGCTATAAGGGAGGTAGTTTTTTCTCGAATTGTGGTGGTGGGGGAAAGTGAGCCAAATGCTGTGGGGGAAAGTGAGCCACTGTCTCACTTTCCCCCACCATGAGACACAAGTTAAGTTTAGGCTTAAACATATTTTAATGTAATATTACATAACATATGTTTTATTTTAATGTCATACACAATGTAGAAAAGCCATCATGCCAAGGAAATACACCAGGAAGACGACCTGGGGCAACCACACGGAAAGAGCACCTTCTCATCTTTCCCTGTAACCTTCAGGGCTGGAATGTAGAGTAGGCCTAGTTGTAGAGTATGACAGGCTGATGTTATAATCCAGTTGGGTCTTCTCCTGTGTTCTGAGTACCAGGCTGTTCTTGCTGGTTCTGATTTTCCTATGCTTTGACCCCCAGACACTAGCTGGCTCTAAGGGTCTTGTGTTCTGACCCCCAGACTGTGTTATAATCTAACTGGTTCTATCTTTCATTTGAATCTTATTATAACCTTTTGAATTATAATATGTTGTATTTGATTTTGTTCAGAGTTACTTTCAAGTGTTTAGAACATTTGCTTTGCTTAATTGACCAAACCCATCATTCTTTTACTAGTCCGACATTAGTTCTGGAATGTGTGGCTAGCTTTCAGGATTCTTACTGTTACAATATGTGTTGTTATGGTAGTTTCAGAGTGGAAAAAGTAAGTGGATCAGTTTACCCCACAGCTGGGGTAAAGTGAGCCACATGACACCTTTTTTTTAAACAATAATATTCTCACTGCCCTTTGTCTTGAAAAAATTCTGCTAATGCCCATTTCTATGAAACATCCTGAATTAATGGGAAATGTGTAAATTTGAGTGATGCAGATGACTGTAGTACAGAGCGGGTGGGATGCGCGGGGGCCGATCATTCTGCACATGCGTTAATTGCGTTAAAAAAAGTAACGCGTTAGTTCCAGAAACTAATCACCCTGCGTTCATGCATTAATTTTGACAGACCTAATGATTTCCTAATTCAACTTGAAGATACTGCTGCAGAAAACAGGATTAAATGTATTTTGGAATGAGCAAGGTTACTCAGGTTTTTAAGTAGGATAAGAGGCTCAGAACACATTCTGACCTCGGTGACTGTTCACCTTCAAGTGTTTTCAAGGCTGATTATTGACAGCTAAACCCTAAAAATAAGTACAGACCTGTCAAGACCTTTTCCCAGGAAGTGCTGTGAGGAAGAGATAAGATGAGGGTCGGCATCTTAGAGCGACACGCTGTGTAATTAGTCACCACAAAAAAAACAGCATCCCCAGTCTTAAAGGGGTAACTTCAGACTGTGCATCAATACTGCTGCAAGAAGGTTTGGCTATCTAACCAATGTGATGATGTGATGATGGACAGTCACAGATAGCGCATGGGATAGCATGAGGAAATAGGATTGTTTGACAGTAAACTAATTTCAGGTGTACTCTGTTTGATTGAAATTCAGTATTTCAGCTGAAGTGTGCATTATATCTTGACAATAAAGAAAATGGAGAAACCAGGACAAAAGAGATTTGAGGTCAATCTGCACAGGTCAATCAATACTGCAATATAAACATAATCGGCATTTATCGATTGATTTTACACCAGTTCTGAATTTGAATTATATGCTATGAGGTATAAGGTCCCAGCTGTGAAGAACGACATTTGCATCAATAGACTTTTCAATAGTTTGTCGGGATGTCTGTGTGTGTGTGGTTCTACTCACAGGTCTACTTGCTCCTGATTGGCGAGATGAGTGACCAATAGCGTGATGTGGAGAGTCGGGACAGGGATCATGGCTTTGGCCAATCGGGGCTCCTGCTGAAGGACTGCCTCTTGGACCTTGCGCACAGCTGAACTTATCTGTCATTGGACAAATTCACTTTCACATCATCAGTTAGCTACAATAGTGCTAAACTGTGACTGCTTGATTTCAGTGTCATCAACCAATTGAATTTCAAATGCTATTTACATGACAGACTGTCTCCCAGTTCAGATTGACCTACACTCACAACGACCAGACACTAAATTCATCAATAGTCTGGATGAAGATAAGTCACTAGAGACTTCAAAAGGTTTGCAAAGCCGTTTCTCTTCTTTTAACTGCTATTGTGGCGTCACGAGGACCCAAATACAGTCTTTGGTTTCTGGGTCAAACAGAAAAAAGAGTGGTAGCAGCTGTAACAAGGATTTACTTGAGAATACCTTTCATATTAAAATGAGCAGTTGGTTAGCTCACTTTCATTGTTGCATTAAAAAAAACACACTATGTCTTAGCCAATTTAATACCAATCTTAATCACTTCCCATTACTGTCAAAAGCTAACCATAGTTTTAGACTAAGATAGATGACTCAACTCCATTAAAATGTTGTAAGAGTGTTGATACTATCCGTAAAAATAATGTGCAAAAACTCCAGCATGATCCTTTAAGTTCACAAGTTAGTGAATAGTACAGAAGTTTCTTACCTTAGGGTTAGTGATGGGGATAGAGACAAAATAGTTGGGTCGTTGGCTCTCCTTCTTTTTCTTCTTCTTCTCTGCATCCTCCTCACTGTCCACTCGCCCTGCAGTGTCTCCTCTCTTCCTCTTTCTCTCCTTCTGGGTTGACTGTAGGCTGGGGACTGGAAAGAAAGCCACAGTATAAACACAAGCATCTGACCGGTGGTTGGAGGAACAACTTTATTTGAAATCGGACCCTCTAACATTGGCAAATTGTAATTCAAAGTATCATTAAAATATACACACATCCTAGCTCTTTCCACGTGGTGGGGCTGGTCAGTGAAAACGGAAGCTCTGACATTAAATGGTTCGAAGCATCAGCTGCCTTGGGCTTTCTCTTCGTTATTTTCCTCCTCGCCCTCCTCGTCTTCCTCTTTGTGCTCTCTTCATTTGATGCTGCTGGAGCTGAAAAAATTAAAAATTAAAATGGTGACCATGAAGTTAAAATACCACATTGGACAAGAAGATAATTAATTTACTTATAATTTTACTGCAACACAACTTTTACATGCAATGGAGTCTTTCTGAACAGCAGCATCACAGATGCTCCCCTCGGACTTTTTATTACACAGCAGTGCACACATGTGCCTATAACTATTCAAATTCACATGGTGTTATTGTACTTTGGTCCAAGGCTTGAGGTGCTGCTATAAGTCTGACAAGCCACCAGATGTCACTGTGATATGATTTTCATCAGCCCCGAAGCTTCAAGCTCAAAGAAAACCCCAAAGCTTCATAATGCTCCATCTGGCCTTCACTAGTGTTAACTAAATCCAGCACTAGTCCCTACCACCCATTAGTACCAAGGGTTCACTGGTTAGATGGGATAGATATTTCAACAGGTGTAATTATTTCCTTTCGTCAAGCCACTCAGTTGTAGGCTACTCACCTGACACAGTAGCGGCTCCAGTCTTCTCATGATGGGCCTCCACGCACACTGAGTGCACTTGACCTGGAATCATGATCTTCTTCGTCTTGTTCAACTCCTCATCTTTTGTCTGACTCTTGTGCCCAAGCATAGCTTCAGCACCTTCACCATCTGATGCAGCCGCAGTGTTCTCTCTGCCATATGAGATACTGACTGAGTGCATAGCACGAACTGTCACCTGCACACAGAGATTGTCGCATCAACAATCATCATATTGCACGTTCTGTAAACTGAGGAAAAAAACAGCATAAGGTTGTTTGAAGACTTTTCATTACCTTAAGTGTCAACTGGTGTGCAGCTGTTTTGAGCGCACTGACGTTATGCCAGTGAGTTATAGATATGGGACGCAGCCTCAGGACTGAGGCAAAACCCCACTGTAGACACACTATTCTTGAACACTTCAAACTAAACAGGACGCGGCCGAAGAGCATGACACACAGGCAAGAGTGACAAACTTTAGCTAACTGACAACTGACGATAACAGCTGGCTGGTTGAATAGAAATTACATCTGACAGCAGCTAAATGAGTCTAGAACTCTCTCCAGGACGGTAACCGATTAGTCTCTAGAGACTGTGCTAACACCTGTTGAAATGAATCAAACAGCCATGCTGCTAGTGTTCAGCTAACTGTTAGCCAATTGTCCGTCAAATTATTAGCCAAACTAACTGGAATCTCGTGTTTGTGATTGTGGCATCACGTTGTCGGTGCAGAAAACTCACAGGCAGCAGTGTATGTCAGAAAAAAGTTCCAACCAATAACAGAAAATAACGCTAAGCTCCACGGCACGTGCTAACTTGAAAGGCCGACTGGAAGCAGCGTCTGTTTGTAAACAATGTCCAACTTCCGGCCTGGTTTTTCAGAACAAAGGGGCTGCTTCTTTCTTTCCACAATAAAAGCGTCGAACACTCCAAACTATTTAATGTAATTATTAACCGGAAGTTTTAAATTTAGTTGGGCTCAAAGTTGAATTATACTAATCCTGCATTGAACAATTCAGCTGCTCTTACAACTGCACATGCAATGATGTCTGTTAAAACATTCGCTACATCTGTATTTGGACATCACAGAGCCCAGTTGAAGAGATAATAACATGTATTGAATAATTATTATTATTATCTTGAATATAACTTTATTAATCGTAGACCCTCACAGTCTGCACACAGAAAAACTAGAATTTCACATTTAATTGTGCATTGTTCTTTAAAAAATTGGTCTGTTGTTTATAAAAAATAGTATGACGTGTGGCAAGGTGTACGAAGTTCTAATTTTTTTAAATGGCATATTGAATTTGCAGTGGTTATAATAAATATAATTGGGTAAGTAATAATAGAATATAACATTTTGGATCCCAAAAAACCCAAATAACTTTCCCAGTGTGTAGGTCAAATAGAAAGATGAGACAGGTATCCTATATGGTGATAAGTTAAATAAAAAAGAAGAAGAAAGGGAAGTATATTAAAAGATAAGTAAAAAAGGACCAGAGACATTATGATTCCAAACATGCTCTTAGTTTATTGAAGGTAGCCTATTGGGTATATGAATGATCACACCTGAAAGGCTTTCTTCAACATCATTTTACAATGAGGTACAGAAAAAAGTACATTCCTACTTTAAAGCATACATTATCTGTTTTTTATATCTTGTTGTATATCTACACAAAGCTCCTCCTTTGGCATGCAACAAGCTTTGCAACCTTTGCACTTTTGAGACACGTACAGAACATTCAAGTCTCAATATATATATTGAGACTTGATATTATATATATTTAAAAACTAAAACATGGTAAATATGAGCCTCATTAGCAGTAAAATTAAATCACAAAGATCAAACAGCAGCACACCAGTAAAGGATGTACACACAGCAAACAATGCTTGGTTCTTTAGTATCCGTCAATACCAGCACCAACACTGCCAACTCTACTTACCGAAACCACCATGTACCTGCAATTTTCTCACTCAAACCACTGCTACTACTGACAGTATTAGAACCCCTCTTCGCCTCAGCCTGGACATTTCCACTGATTACTTCCTGCCTATGAGTGCTGTACTCCAGTAATTTATTTCCTATCTCAGAGGCAGCATCAATATTTTGTTGACACTTCAGTAATCCACGCATTGTCTCATGGTAGGAAACGTTGACATCCAACACAACATTGGCCTTGGTATCAGACCATGTTCTTATAGATGGTGTGCACTTGACCTCATGGACGTGGTGCATCAATACCAGAATGACAGGTTTGTTATCTGCGAACACCATAAGAAATGAGATAGTAAGTATGGGACATTGTTGCATGGAGCTTGAAACTTAACTTTGATTATAGACAGAAAAGATCTTGGGATTTTAAGATCACAGATTAAAAACTAAACATTAAAATCAAATCACAATCATTTACTGTGCAATTATCGTTCGTTATCTTTTTTTTCTTTTTACCTTGAACATCCTTCATGGCTGCCTCCACATCTGAGCCAACACGTGAAACAACTGGGCAGAAGATGATGGTGATCTGGCTCTCCTGACTGCTTTCATTAAACCGAACCCCATTACGGTTTTGCTCCTTCACTTGGTTCATCAGCTGGTCATGAGCACCAAAGGTTTGACCGCTGACGACCACCTGGTAGGTCACTGTGGTTATAGAAATAAAAAGTGAGGCTACAAGTACAGCTGACACAGATTTATGCATTTACAAGAATTGAGGGAACCAGAATAAAACAATTATTTCATATATTCTTGGAAGGTTATGAGCTAATACATCTCTTTATGATACTGTGCTAACAGTTTAGCCTGCAGAGCTAACACATCCAAGAGTATCCTGTAGGGTGTAAAACCTAACTTTAACGGCTGAGTCTTGATTATCATTCACTCACCTTCCTGGATGGAACGTGTATGCCCCATGTGGAAGGAACCTCCTAAAGACAGAAGTCACTGTCAATGACATGGCTTTAACTTTTTTATCAGTCAGAGTCTGATTCATTAATATTAGCTAAATGTAATATTTGATTACTAGTAGCTGTTATGTAAAAGGTCCAAAGTCTGACAGGATATATAATTAACAATATAAATTAGATTAATGTAGGCCAGATTTAGTCCGATAATTGCATTTTTCAACCAAATGAAACTCATTGATAAGGCTACCGTTGTAAACATAATCACACATTAACATGCGGAAAGAGGCAGAAATTGAGATTTACGTTGAAATCTTTGTTGTTGGCCACCAGTTGAGGGAGGATTACGTTCCATTCGGCTATTGGCATTCAAGGTACCTGCACTGGATGAAGAATCTGTCAAATAAAACGGGAAAGATGGCACGTATTGAACACCAATGTAGTAGTAGTAGAAGTAGTATATCGTTTAAAAACAACTCCAAAAGAGAGCTTCATTTTGAGTTTTGATTAAGATTATAATTAGTGAACACTACTCATTCAACCTGTTACGTAAGTGTGCAGTGGAGGATGTGAGATTAACCTTGAGATCTTTGTTGTTGGCCACCAGTTGAGGGAGGATAGTTCCCCATCTGACCCGAATCTGTCACATGGAACGGGATAGATGGCTGTCATTGAGTCCAAATCTTATAGCATATTGTTTAAAAATCAACTCCAAAAATGTAGCTTCATATTGAGTCATATTTCAAGATGGAATAAGCAGGGAACGCTTGTTGTCCAAATCACTTTTTGTCAAAATCAGTGAATATCTCCTCACAATCCACTACCTGTCCGTCCGTAGTCCTGCCCCTTTTGTTTACATACTCTTTGTTAACCAGTTTACAGAGACTAGGCTTTGTCTTACCCCCAGTTTTTTATTTCGGACGGCACACACACACATGACGGACAGGTAGTGGACCATGCGGAGATATTCACTGGTTTAGACAAAAAGTGATTTTGACAACAAGCAGTCTCCACCTTTTAAGATTTAAAATAAGGGAAACATTACTTACTGTTTGAGGGCAGTGGGGGCTCCACTGGACCATAGCTGACTGAGGTACTTGCACTGGACAACGTGCCTGTTAGGTACAATGGCTTTAATGCAATAACTGAATCCAGATATTATTTAGTAAAAAATATTCTAAACCTTATGAAATTGATGAATACAGGATAACTCTGAATACATAATTTGATATACAAAAAGGCAGTCCAATATTGTCAAACTAATAGGATAAAAAACAAACAAACAACTGCATTATAACCTTTGTGAGATCCCTGCTCCGGCTGACTCTTGCTGAATTCTTCCAGGAGAACAACGTGGGCATCAATGAAACCATGGATATTATGAACCTGGGTTTTCAGGTCCTTCAGGATGCGGAGGTAATCGACCAAGACACCGTCGCTATTTAAAGCAGCTGTTGGGAGAGAATTGTGTTGGGCTGTGTTAGGATATGGATGCCAACATAGCAGTCAAATGTGAAAGCGAAGGTAAGTCTGTGAAATACCCCTGAATGACTCATGTGGCACGAAATCTTTCAGTTCCTTTATGAGCACATCAACTGGCCTCTGAAATAAAAAATATATATAATATTACAGAATCATTCAAAAGGTGAATTTGACTTCACACAACAATTCCTGGTGACTGCTGGTGACTCTATTCATGTTATACAGTGTGTCCCTCTTTTTCTAAACAGTTATTTTACTTGTTAGCTCACATGTTTGTGTATTATTCCAAAGATGTCCCTTCTCAGTTTGAATTTCTCAGCTCCGGGAAGCAGCTCACACAGGTCTTCTCGAGTCAGTGAATGGATTTCTGTGTCAGTGCGAACATTGGCCTCTGCAAACAACAGGTGTGGTGTTGGAAGCATTTTGGATTTAAATTATGTGGTGTGTGTGTGTGTGTGTGTGTGTGTGTGTGTGTGTGTGTGTGTGTGTGTGTGTGTGTGTGTGGAGAGAGAGACAGCCTAAAGATTAACCTGTGCTCGTGAAGCTGAACCCACCACCTACTGTAACCATGTTCATCGTAGATCATTCTGATTTTGAATATGGTCACTTACTTTCCAATACTCTGGCTGCCTCTGCGTTGGTTTGCCTTATTTCCCTGATTAAAGCTGACATGACTTGACCTGCGGTTAAGACACAAAAACAGAAAGAAAGGCAATTTTTCACACATGGATTTCATTGTGTGCTGTGTAGACTACATTCCTTCTGACGTGGCTGTTGTTGGACTGACATGCCTTGTGAAATGTTTTGGATACAAACCTGCAAGCGGAGCTCGAAAAAGACAACGGAGGAAAGAGAAACCAAAATATTTTCTGAAACAGATCGAATCACACAGTAGATCCTTCAGGAAGTTCGTGTAGGTGCCTGTTAGAGCAGGCGTCACTCAAGTCAAAAAATATATTCTTTCTTCTTTGACTCGAATCTCGTTCAAAACAAATCCACCGTTTAGCGTGAACAGAAAGTGAAACCTAGTGAAAGTGGTGGTTCCTTCACGGAGTCACGTGGAGAACGCTTCAAACGATCATTGGTCGCTAGCTGGAAGAGAGTTATTGACACTTTTTAGGACTATGATAACAAAGAACAACGACTATGTTTGTGTATTGTTATTCATTTCAGTGCGTTGAGTTGTGCTTGTTCCCCTTATAAAATATAATTTTAATAATTTCTTATATATTAAATTATCAGCATATGTGTGTGCTTGGTCCATGGGATCAAAATCAAGATGCACAGTAAATGCAATGTTTATGTAGCCTACATTTACTCAGTAACATTCACACCAACCTTCTATAGGCAAAGTTATTTTACTCTGGTCCTGTTTTTTTGTGAAGTATTTTTAAGAACATTTTAATATAAATGAAGTTTACAACAACAATAATAATAATGATAACAACAACAACAACAACAATAATAATAATAATAATAATAATAATAATAATAATAATAATAATAATAATAATAATAATAATAATAATAATAATAATAATAATAACACTGTACTAATAATCATAATATTATTTATTTATTTAGATACGCACAATAATTACTTAAGCAGTCTTAGGCAATGGAATTATTTATGCATAAGATACAAATAGTGAATAAAAAATCACATTAACAAAATAGAATAGAAAAAAATGCATCAGAACAATAAGACCCCCAGGCTGCTGCTTAATTAGAACAGTGCTTTGTCACCATGAATTCTTCCAGCTGTACTTCACAGCCTAAAGGCGACTTCATGTTTCTGTTAATCAGCCTGGTTCATACAATGGAAAATGATAATAATAAAAAAAATATATATACATTGATATCAAAAACCAGCAGGGAGCAGTACTGTTCAGCTTTTATTACAACACTGCAACATCTTAAATTGACATTTATTGACATTTTGTAAAAGGATATCCTCTGTTCTGAATATTACATATTTTGGATAAAAAAAACAAGATTGATTAATTAACCATCATTAATTCTGGGTGTTGTGCAGTATATGAATCTCTTGATTGCATTTTGAACAATTGCTGTCACATCATTAAACCTTAAAAGGGTTAAAGAGGAAGAGGGGACTTGATTGCATGTTACTGAAGCTCACCCAAACTGCTGGATTTAGTTATATTGATTACAATTTTAATGTTGTTAATATACTGTGGCATGTTCTTGTCCATCATGGTAAGATGGAAATCAAGAACGTTCTTGCGTTGCATAGTCATAAGAAATAATGTGGAACGGTTTCTGGCATGTGGAACAAAGTAGAAAGACCACTGCTTTGCTCAACTGACACTGTGTGTGTGTGTGTGTGTGTGTGTGTGTGTGTGTGTGTGTGTGCGTGTGTGTGTGTGTGTGTGTGTGTGTGTGTATGTGTGTGCATGTGCGTTTGTGTGAGTGTGTGTGTTGTCTGTTTATCATCTGTTTCCCACTAGCTTGTCTGGTTTGTTAAAGCTGCACACCCCCCTCCCCCCCAGAAACTTGTAGGGCCTCACCAAGGGAGTGACACACTATCGAAGTCCCTAGTTCAGTTCCACATCACACAAAGTTCCACCCTCAGACACGCTGTGCGTTCCCTCTTTGAATACACATCCAAAGCAAAGAGAAACACTGAAACCACACAAGACGACGCACGCTTGTCTGTCTGTCACCTCTAATTGTCATTCAGCATACAGTGCATGTGCTTGATGCTGGAGCCTTGTCTCTGAGACACTGACGGTAGGTGAAATGTATTTTCTCTACCGGTGCCTTTCTGCAATGGGCCAGACAGCTCCTGGTGGCTCTGCTTAGTCTCCTTTATGCGTGATGGTTTTGTGTGGATCTGACTGCATAACATAACACTGTCTGTGTAATGACATGCAAAGCCCTGCTGGAGACACAGTGCGAATGTGTGACTGCTCCTCCAGCAGCTTGAGAGGGGCCTACTTAGTTGGTCTTGATATTAGCGTCGGCCCTTTGAAGCCTCTTCAGTGGCAATCTATGAACGGAACACAAACATTAATTATGTCAACAGAAGGATTGAAGCATTACTGTAATGAGCGGCCATGTCTGTTTTTACAAGCAGTGGCCGACTTCTAGCCTGAAGATGAAAGTCAGGTTTCAGAATGACAGACTCTGGTTGGATTCAGCAAACACAGGAATCTTAATAGAGAAGTTTCAGGGGATGATTTGGCCTCCGGACTTGATCATCTCATTAACGACTATAGCGTCATTATTTCATGGACATTTTGCTTGATTCAAAGAGGATAGTGACAGACAGAAGAGCAACACAGTTGGACAAAACAGAAACAACATCAACCAGAAGAGCAAAGAATGAAGGAATCTTCCTGATTATAAAAAAAATTCAAAGTGCCTCACACAAGGTGAATAAATAAAAAACCTGAACAAACTGTTTATGGATGAGCTTAGTATTGCTATTTTACAGCAACTGTAAGAGAAACATCAAACTCTTGTAGGCCTACAGATTGCGTTGCGATTACAGGATTATCGGTACTGTGAAGCTCCTCGTGTGCACTGTAATTCTTTACTTTAGCAGTGTAGGTAAAAGCAGAAACATCCAGGCACATAATGCAAAGTAAGCGTGGGTGTTTTTTCCTGTGACAGTCCTCCATTAAAACAATGCCTCCAATCCTTTGGCAATACCAACTGAGATGACAAAGTGGAGCAGAAAAAATTATTACAACCTAAAAAATATTCCTTCAGGATGGTGTGGAGTAAAGGAGGGGAGGATGCAATGGACCAGTTGTTGAGCCCTCATGATGCCAGTTTCTAGTGTTGAGAAGAGACCAAGTGATGACCAAGTGTGTAAAATAAAAAAATATTAGGATTCCTTCAGTCACCTCTTGTATTGCTATGTGTGAATGTATTAAGCAGTCCTCTTTTTCTGAGGCCAGTAAAAATGTGGTTGATTCCGTGGCGAGGCTGAGACCTTCAAAAAGTGGTCCATGAAGAGCTGATCTAACTATAACACTGCCAGTTGCATACTGGATAAATGTAGGTTAGCTGATAATCATTGCATACAATCCATAAAATCTACAAGAAAACATTGCAATTCCAAAAAGTCTACTTTATGCTTAACATTACCACTCTGTACAGCATATTACAGTTTACCACACAGCTGCCAAAAATGTTTGTGTACATGTGGGAAAGAGCAGATGTTGATATTTATATGTTTTACACAATGGATGTAAATCGGAAGACAATGGCACGTGGAGAAGGAGATATTCTCATGCATTTAGGTCTTTTGATATGAACAGCAACGAAATACGACAGGCTCCAATGAAACAAGGAGGCGCTGATGCAACTCACACGCCGTCACACCAGAATCAGATCTTTTCCCTCTTAACATGCTCAATTATCTCAAAATGTGACTAGGTCTCATCGAGGCACAAGCAACACGTTAGATTAAAAGTCGGGGCTTTGTAGACACACACACACACACACACACACACACACAAACACACACAGACACACACACACGCGCACACACACACACACACACACACACACACACACACACACACACACACACACACACACACACACACACACACACACACACACACACACTATTTGCTCATAGTCACAGACATTGCCCTCAGTTATTGTGCGTTCATAAATCAAAAGGTTGTGAAGGGAATTAATCTAAAACGATGGTGAGTGTAAGTCACCGGATGCAAATATGACAGCTTTATTAGAAAACTAGATTGCTTGAATTTGTCTGAATTAATGTGACACTTTTTTTTTTGATTAAACAGCAGCACCAACGCCAGCACCATTCTGCACCGCTCGCTTACTGAGTTCAGGCTGAAGGGGGAGGTGGATTGGGCAACAGCAGAAATACATAGGCAGCTGATTCTAACCCTATCACTGTTGTCATCTGTTCACAGAATAGTACACAATGCAATACCTTTAAGGTAAGTCTAACTGTTAAATGTTAATAGGAAGAGCAGGGATTTATTTCCAAATTTATCCAAACCATTGACGGTCTCTGATCCCGATAAAGTTGTTAGGAGAACTTTGAGCTAAATGCTAAAACCAGCACGCTCCCATGCTGATGTTCAGCAGGTGTAATGTTTACCTGTGTGACCATTTAACCTCATGATGTTTGTAAGCTATGTGGTGCTAACATTTGCTATTTAGCAGGACAAACACAGAGGTATTTGGGTCATAAACCAAAGAGCTGGACAATTAACATTTGGACCTGATGATGGCGCTACAGGAGATGTCAACAGATAACTGATTCCTTGGCTTTTCATAAGAAAGGAAAAATTGCTGTTTAATTTGCAACAGAGGTCACTTGAATTTTAAACAAACATTTCACAATAAAAGTCTGCGGAAAGTAATAAGATATTTTGTTATTTTTATTTTCTTCTATATGAATTATTACTACAGTTCAGTACTTGCCATTTATACCAATCTTGCTCTCTCTCTTTCTTTCTCTCGCTCTCTCTCTCTCTCTTATGCGCCAACACCCCCACCTTTTTCCCTTTGGCACTCATTCACCCTATGGCATTTTCTCCCCCTCTCTCAAGATGGGTTAAAGAAACCCTCTTATTTTCCCTCTCTTCTCTGAAGGCAGTGGCACCAGAAAAGTACGTAGCGAAGTAGAGTTACATCACTTCATCAGTCCTAGCTGTCACTGCCGTTTTACAAATACAAAGAAAGATATAGAAAAAATATTGTAAAATATGAAAGGCAGGTTGGGAGGATAAGAGGTGGAAATAAATGTATAAATATATATAAATAAGGAGACGTCAGATGTGATGTGATGTTGAAGAGACAGGTTTTTAGGTTATGATGGAAAATAAGGAGCGACTCCGAGAGAGATCTGTCTGGAGTAAAGTTATTCCACCTTTACAGAGGAGGAGGAGAGGGGGGGAGCGATAACCAGCCTGCCTCAAGGGAGAGAACAGCTAAGTGGAAGCTGACGACAGAATGCAGATCACAGGCCTAACGTGCACAACTTGACTGTGGCCTGGAGGTTTGAGCAACGCGGTTTTGTATTCCACACAAACAGTCTTGTGGTGCCAGCTCAGGGACTACGGGATGTGTGTATGTGTGTGTGTGTGTGTGTGTGTGTGTGTGTGTGTGTGTGTGTGTGTGTGTGTGTGTGTGTTGGAGCGGTGAATTCTGGAAGTAGGGGCTAAAGAGTGCTTTGAGAATGGAGCCAGGAGGGATGTTGCAGCAGCCCAGGCGGGATGACTAAAGCATGAAAGGAGGGTTGGGTCCCTTGCGAGGTACAGGGGGGCAGGAGGGGGAGAGGGTGGATATGAAACAGTGGATGGTGTCGACTGCTAACCTGCAGCAAGCACATATTCCATACACCGAGGCACAGGACATCTTCCGAAGAAAACAATGGGCCTAGGTACAGCAGGTAGTAAACATACATGAAACAACCGCTGACATAAAACCAACATCTGTATGCGACTGGTATTTTTCTATGGCTCGGCTGCCACCTTCAGATCATTCAAGCACCTCTCTTGTGAACTGAGTCTTCATGCTTGCATAAAAATCCAGTCATTTGAAGAGGAACTGCAGTATGTTTCAGATGTGCTCATTTTTAAAAACAATTGGAGCCACAGCATGAGCCACGTCTTCATTTACTTCAAGCACGAGAAATTAAAAACAGCAGCATCAGAGTTACAAATCTTTGTGCGGCTGCTACTTGAAGGCCTATGGCGCTCTATTAAATGTGTGGAATGGTTGCAAAAACATCTGAAGTGTTAGAAAATAAAAAATAATTGTTCCCTCTCTTTCTCTCTTTCTTTCTGCAGTCTCAGATGGCGTGGGAGCTTCGACTGATCATACACACTCTTCTTGTGTTCTACTGTGCAGCTGCTTTGAGTATTGGTGCGAGTGCGTTGTGTGTGTATATGTGTGTGTGTGTGTGTGTGTGTGTGTGTGTTTGTGTGTGTGTCTGTCTGTTTGTGCGTTTGCCTCTTCTGTCTTCCCAGCAGGGGCCCAGCTTCTTAAAGAAAGCACAACATCAAACGGTAGTGAGGTTTGCTTTGTGTGTGCCAATGTAAGTCGCATTGTTTTTTTGTGCCAGTGTACTGTGGGTCCACATGTCTGTAGGTGTGTGTGTTGGAATGTGCGTGGGGCTGTATCCATGTGCCTCATTGTGTCGTTGCATGTGTCTGAGTGGGTTGTTGCGTGTGATAGTCATGGGACTGTGATCGCTTTGATCACGAACAGCGGCATGGAGAAAGAGATTACCTTTCGGTGCCGCTGTGAAGAGAAAAAGCGCTCTCAGTAGGTTGATAAAACCTCCTCAGCAAAATTTGTATCCTTCTCATTTCACCGACAAACACCGGGCAACAAGATGTGCTGGTAAGTGGATTTGGTTACCTTTGGACAGAGGCAGGCTTGCTGTTTCCCCCTTTCCCTATAGTCTTAATGCTAAGCTCTAACAAACAGTTAGCTCTATAGTGCTATAGATATGTGATGTTGATGTTCTCATTTTACTCTCGGCAAGAAAGCAAAAAAGGGCATTTCCTAAAATATAGAACCATCCCTTTAACAACTGAAACAGTTTGAGTAGGTAAAAATCTTGTGACTTACTACCTATGTTGGTACAAATCCCCCTATCTGGACCCGTATACCCTTCAAATGCTGAATACTGTAGCAACTTGAGAAAAACCTTAACCTTACCATAAGCAAAAGGAATTCTGTTAATATTTCTGTGCAATAACCT